>OMKZ01042341.1:16173-28677 GCA_900302535.1 Neoniphon sammara
TTGAGTAATATATCCTTTACAGATTTACCGGGAAATCTATATAATCATCATTCCCCACATGGTCCTGTGTTCCCGAGGTCTTATGTTCCCAGGCCCTGTGTTCCCCCAATATAATTTTTCAAGCTGAAAAAATGTTTCCTCAGTGTAAATTTTTCAAAACAGCCACGTTCCCTCAGTCCAATGTTCTTCCCAGATAAAAAGGAATAATGACCATACCTATATTAGCAAAAATGCATAATCTGACAATACATGTTCAGTAAAAAAAAAAATAAATAAAAAATAATAATAATAATAATATCTACAATGGTGTTTGAGCATGGTATATAAAAAAATTGCATTGAGGGAATACATGGCCCTGGGAACATAGGACCTTGGGAACAGAGGGTAAAGGGAACATACAGTAGATATGCTTCCCTTTCAGCTGTCCACCAAATACTGAGCTGACGCTCTGATGGGACAGCAGTTGTGACACTTCAAGGTCTGGCCAAAATAATGACCCAGACACTTGCTTCCTGTGTGTTTTGTGTATGTGTGAACGTGTGTGTGTGTGTATGTGTGTGTGTGCGGGCATGACAAAGCGGCCATTACTCCCTGGGTGAGGGATATCTTGGCACCAGTGCTGTTTACCCAACGGATATTTGCTGTTCTGCATGGTGTTACCTGCCATTCGTCTTCAGCCCTGAGCTCAGCCAATTTGTCCAGCAGGATAAACTGCCAGCAGTACTGCGATGGCACTAGCGCAGTGGCAGTAATGATGCTGAGGATATATGATAGGTTAGAAGAATATTTCAGCCGTCTTACTCTTGGCACCTATCTGAGGCACCTATCTGTCTAATTACCATTGACTTATACAGGATGGAAGGGTCCCAGTAATCTTGCGTAGCCACTCCTCCAGTTCCAACAATGGAAGTCTGAGAAATTTACATACAGAAGTTGGTAAGAACAGGACGGTGACACTTATATCAGCATCATAACTCAAACCAGTCACAACTCACCAAGGCAGAACATGGCACTGCTGCTCACACTGTAGAAGGAGCAACATGGAAGTCAGGTAGCTATGGAAACAAAACTATTTGCAAGGCATTAGTGTTAACAAGAATGTAGTCAGTTACTGGCCCAAAGAAAAGACCCAAAGAATTAGCATATGTATAACCCTGTATATGACCCTAACTCATTTACTTAGTAAAGTAGCTAGTGTTGTACTGAAGCTAACATTACAAAAACAGGCCAGAAATCTTGTTTCTGGGGGCTTGTGTGAGAATCCTGTTTCAAACTCCAATCAGAGCTGTCTTAAACTCGCAAGGTCTCGTTGTCCCACGTCTTATAACAGAGCTTTCTCTTTTGTGTAGCCACACTTGGACGTGTGGCTACACAAAATGACAGTCCACCAGTATTGTTCCTAGATGACAATGTAGAACCAAAACCTTGCCATTTTTTGACAAAATAGTGTTACCTGATGTTCCCTATTCCGTATTTCAAACACACAGATTACTGCTATCCATTAATTTGTATTCACACGAAGGCCATATTTGATTTCAGTCCAAACCCTACCTGGAAAACAGTGAACCAGATGATTGACATAAAAGGCTGTGTCCCGGCTGGTGTTCAAGCTGATACATGCTGCTGTTTATTGTTCTGTTGGCCTATCTAGAGAATGGATTCCGTGGTGTTTGTTAATGTCCATCAGCCTTTGATGCAGGTCAGGAATTAGAAATGAGGACCATATACATGTCAGTGTTTAAAATGAAAAGCAATTTTATCAGCTTCTTGTCACTGTTCTTATATATTTAGGTCAAAGGCAAACAAATCGGGCACGGAATTCTGATTGTGAAGTTTACAACTTAAAGGAATAGTCCAACGTTTTGGACAAAATACCCTTTTTCAGACTTACCCAGACTGAGACAAGATGTTCAGCACCATTTTCACCTCTGTACTTCCACTGGTTTGTTTCCTATGGAAAGCATTTCATGTTAGCTTAGCATAAAGACTTGAAGTCTACAGGAGTCAATAGCCTAGCTCCGTCAAAATGAAAAAATAAACCTTACAGCAGCTCCGAACCTTATTTACACAATGCATGTATGTGTGTTTGTGTATGTGTATAAGGTTAATTTTTTCACTTAGACAGAGCAAGGCTAATGACTCCTGTAGACTAGTCTTTATGTGTTGCTCCTTGACAAACGTGACAGGAGTAAGGTTTGTGGTTTGGCAACTTTATTCTTCCCGGTGCTTTCATTTTTTTGTTTTTCTTTTTCATGAAGCAAATGGACTTAAGACGCACATCTTTTTTGACACATGCACAACACAAAATAAATTATATAATGAAATGTATGACAAAATAATGACAATGATTTTTTTTTTTTTTTTTTTTTTTTACACATATACATTATATTCCAGTTGGCGACATATGCTAAGCTAACACAAAATGCTACCCATAGGAACCGAACCAGTGGACGCACAGAGGTGAAACTGGTATCAAACGTCTTGTCTCAATCTGGGTAAGTCAGGAAAAGGTTATTTTGCCCAAAACGTTGGAATATTCCTTTAATATTGTGGATTCTTCTAGCATGCTGTACCACTACAGTAGCTGGATTTGTAAGCTTTATCTGAGAGCCAATACTGTCCTGAGATCAGTACAAAATGGTTAACATGGACCAGTCTTGAAAATGTTACTTGTGACTAAGTTGTAAGGTCTTTCCTGTTTTATTGGATAGCGTGCAGAGGGGAGTTACAGGGAAAATTACGTACAACAAAGATCATAATCCAGATTCATGCTACTGATGCACACTACTGCCTCTTGCACATTGTTGTATGTTGTTTGCAACTGTAACATTTGCAGCTTTCTTGGCCAAAAAACTTGACTCACAGTCTAAATGAAACCATGTACGTGAGCCTACTGAGTAACTAGGTTGAATAACAGCAGTACATACTACCACAGGACACACTACTCACAGTGTAAGTAGTGTGTCTTGCTGGCCACTTCACAGGAGGTGTAATCGCCTGGCAAGATAAATCAAGTGGCCCTCAAGTCATTCGAAGTCGTCCAGTATCTTCATATCAAACAAAATGCATTAAGGGGCGCTTACAAGTGATTAAAATGTGGCAAGGTCAGTCAACTGCGGCTGAGTCAATCCTTTCGACACACTGCACTGCAACCCTCTTACATGCAGGTCAGCACACATGTGCACGCACACACACACACACACACAGTCCATCCCCAGAGAGTATGATATGTCAGAGCTAATCTGACAGTTCTAGCTCAGAGCTGTAATGAGAATTTAAATGCTGTTTTTTATGCCATGCTGCAATCTGACACCTTGTCAATTAGACATCAACCCCAGGCATCCCCAAGACTGACCATGGCCATTTATTTCACATGGACCCAAACACATGGACACACAGAGGCGCACTCAAACACACACCGATGTTCATTTTGTCACTGAAATTGAGAGATATTAAGAGATAATTGAAAATTCAGGTGTATTAGGCAACCTCTGATCTTTACTGACCCCAACTGCAGTACTGTCTGTAATTGACACCAACTGTAAAGTTACACTTTCACAATGTAGATGAGTAAGCTAGTTAATGAGAGCAGAGATCCAATAGAAATATTTCGTGAAAAGGTACTGTACTATCACCATTCTAAATTTTTGAAAGCCAGTAACTGTGATCGTCTTGATGGCTCAGTTGGCTAATGTGCATACCATGTACTTGTGACTGGATTTGAATCTGGCCTGGGAGCTTTATCACATCATCACTGTGTCTCCTAATTTTTCCTGTCCATGTTGTGATGTACCTAGCACAAAAATACCAGAAAATGAAAGCCAGGACTATCAGCTTGGTGCATTGTTTATTCACTGACCACTTTAACATACTTTCATCTGTTTACATATGATACCCTACGATTCGAGTCTGCATGTTGCTGTGAATAAGCTGACTGATTGATTGATTGCTTGATCGACTGATTACTTACTTTTTTGTAAGGGGTCATGTGCAATATTCAACATAAATGTTATCATTTGATCTATGGTACAGATTTAGCTGAAAGCTAATTTCTATCTGCAGTCCCTTGGCAGGTTATAAAAACAGGGAATATATACATACATACACACACACACACAGTATTAGACAATTTTATGCTATGGGGCAGTCAAAATTGTACTTACCGGTTATCTGCAATACACATACTCAAAACATGCACACACTCACCAAATCTACAACACACAAGCACACACACATACACAATGAGTGATAACAAGATGGAGGGCCAGGATAAGTGATGCCTGCATCCCACCGTTGCCATAGCAATCTTTGCCAGACAAAGCCGAGTCTGCTTCCTCTCTCTCCCTTCAGAAAAGTTGAAATGAGCCATGAAACAAAGAGAAAAGAAGGGAGGCAGGGAGAGAGAGAGAGAGAGAGAGAGAGAGAGAGAGAGAGAGAGGTGGTTTGGGTCTGTTGTCAAAAAACTAGGGGAAGGGATTATGAAGGAGAGCTGCTGGAGAGGATAGAAGAAAAGGAAAATGGTTGTAGGGTCAAGTGTGAATTTCGGCAGGACATTTCTACATGAGCACTTATGTGTGCATATGTGTGTGCACATTACTCCAAACAGCATTTCTTATGATTGGCCATGCCATTACTCTAAATTGCCCATAGGTGTGAAAGAGTGTTTGTTTGTGTGTTAGCCCTGTGATGGATGGATCCGGTCCAGGGTGTTTCCCTGCCTGCTGCCCAATGCATGCTGGGATAGGCTTTAGCCCCCTGCATGGCTGGTTATAATATACAGGTATATAAGGTCAATGGACTCTTCAAAGTCTTTACCTTTGGAGCAGTTTTCAGTGAACGTGAAAAGTATTTTGAAGGGCATAGTCTGATCGCAGAGGGTTGGACGGTGCAGATCGCCATTTATCAAATACCTGATGAAGTCCTTTCTTTCAGAAAAATCAGGTTGTTTTTAAGCTGACTTTTTTGATCCATCAGTCTCTCTGTTCTTTCCCTTTCTTTTTCTCATTCTCTTTCTCTCGTTTCCTTTCATTTGCCAATCTCAAACAGTGCCTCACTCTTTACCTTCTTCCTGCTCTCTAACTAATCATTTAGATTTTTTTTCCTGACTTTCCCCCCCTGCCTTTCTGTTTTGGTTAGGCTCTTTTTTTCATATTTCCCTCTGTGTTAGAAGATGACATATCAGTGCCTGGAAGATTTAGATTTGCTCGGTCCAGACGCCCATAGAGTCTTGGTTAGAGACATACTTAATTCCTGCCTCTGTCACTGAGACACTTTGGATCTGCACTTACTGAGGCTGAAAATCAAACTACAGTGGAGCAAACAAGCTGAATCCAAGTCAAACCACAAATGAGGGGAAGTGCAAGGGTGTCTGCTGAGGATAAAATACATTCAAGCGCATTCCCAATAAGGTGCATGGTTGATGTGTATTCAGAACCAGCCTAAAATGGAGTTAAATGCTTTTAATTAAATGTATAAGTGAGGAAAAACAATGTGAATACATGGTAGTCCAGCGTGTCCAATGTAGTAGTACACGAAGACAACATGAAAGCTTGTGGACTGCAGTTTATTTCACCACTGACATCTTAAGGGTAAAAGATCAACAGAAGAAGCTGATGTCTCAACGACCTGTGGAAACACAACAAAAGATGACAAACTTCAATCAATGTGGTTTGCTCACCATTCCAAGAGCAAAGAGACAAATTGTTTTGCCCTCTTGCTTGTCTAAGCCAGTAAGACCACTGGGACAGGAAAAAGACAGAAATGGAAGATCCATGTTGAGACACTCCTGGTTACTAAGCTGGTGCTATGTGCACTCCTTAGCGGCACAAACACTGAAAACTTACCACATCCGCAGATACAAGAAGAAGATTCTAAAGTGCCTATGATCATCGGAAAGATGGAGGATTATAGATTGCAAGGAATACCACACACATATCACTTCTGCTATTGGGAGTTTACTTCATGTCCATCTATGAGCTACCCAAAATACACAAAAAGGGCCAAATATTTGGCCATTTTCACAGATCGTAATGTGCACATCATAGATAGAGAAGGCACACTGTCAGAACATCTTTACCTTGGTAGTTCTCAAATATGCCAGCTTAGTGCCATTCACAACCTGAAGAAAAGTGGTATTACCAATAGGACAAGGCCTGATTTTAACATCATACCCTGGCAGTTTCACCTATCACGCCTCCTTTTGTGTGACCCCATACTCTCACATCATGATTTGGATCACTCACAAAGGTTACTTGCCACTGATTTCCCTACTCAGTAAGATTGAGGATGCATCTTGGATGAGTGGCGAATAGTCACTTGACAACTCTTCTGATGCAAGTCCAGTGGGTTTTGATTTATTTTGTTAGACATCTTACTACCTGAATGACTGAAAAAAAATCTACAGTACACAGACAAATGGGATGCCAATGCATCCAAGCACATCTGTGCATACTGTAATGCAAAAATATGATAGTAAAATGTTTTTTATAAAGATAAGAATTTTTAAGTGTCACCTCTTGTTTACTGGCAAAAAAGTTGGTTATTTTATTGTCTTATTTATTTTCTTCCAATTCAACTACACACTAGATCAACTTAGTAAAGATAGATCTATATCTCTGTTCATCTTTAGTAAATTCCTTAAGTATCATTTTAAAAATTTGTAAAGACATGCATACAGTTTATTGTCTATTTTAATTTTTGTATTGAAAAAGACCGTCTGCTGTGGACTCAGTCATCACTTGGTCTTGACCCCCTTTGGACCTTGCCTAGACTCATTGGACTTGGACTTCTACTTGGACTTGACTAAGGTGGTCTTGACTACAGCCCTGCTTTGCAGTTCAGTTCAACAAGGTTCTGCTCAAGTGCAAAACACCCCAATGAGCTCTTTGATCTCCACTGGGCCGCAGTAAACTTCATACCATCCAAACAGGTTGAAATCACAGGGATAAGTAACAGCATATATCCACTGTTTGAAGGGCTGGGTGAGACATTTACTGACCAGTTGAAGACAAGGGCTGGGCTCGTAGAATTTGGTTTCCATGACCTGCTTTGTTAAATTCTTTTCATTTTGTTTTGGCTTAATAAAGGGAAATGTTCATTCTGTAAACAAAATCATGACCAGCAGCATCTCGACAGTGAATTAGTGTAGCTGCCAATTTCAGAATCAAGGAAACATGCTTTTCTGTTGGCACTGTAGTAGTAGTAGTGTAGTTGTAATTCTAATGTAACAGATCTGTAGTACTTTGGCAGCACCAGTCTATCTGGATATGCCTGGTTGGACACAAAGACACATGGTATTCTACTTGCAAATGTGTCTGGACATTGACAGTGGTGACTTTGAGGGCACAATGTTGAGGACGAACTGATTTCCATGTGATTTCAGATTTTTCAGACACCTGAGAATCATACATTGCTCTTTGATTCTATGTGTAGGGTTGTGTAGGGTTAAACGGAACTGGACTGTCAGTCTATTCCACCTTCCCTGCTACCTTCTCTTCCCCACTTTCAATTTGTGGCTCAAGTGATCACAACAAAGATGGGAAACGCACAACAATTCAGCCAAAATGTGAAGATAAAGTTTACTCAACAAAAACTATGGGCAGAAAAGAATCATTATGTTGTGGGTGTCAACGGTATCAGTGATGTAAGGGGTGGATAATAGGAATAATGGAAAAGAGAGTGTAAGGCATGTTGTAGGTGCAATAACAAAAGTCCAGCGACAAAAGCAAACTCCCAGCATATGTAGGGGGGAGAGAGAGCGCTCTTTACACCCCAGCAGCTTCCAGACATTAGTAGTTGCTGTGATTGCCCCACTCCAGAGACAGACACACCCCAAAAACAGGCACCGATAGGGGAGATGGGAACATTCCACCATCCCACCCTCTCTTCCCATGCCTCTGGCTCTCTCTATGGCAAAGAGAGAGCCAGAGGCAGATAGTGGGCTCTGTCTCCACTCTGTGGCCATTTGGTAGAATTACAGGCTCTCACTCTGAGCTACACTAAAGGGAAATCAACAAAGGACATTTAGAGGGCACGTAATGTCTCAGCATATTATTGGTTCATTTATCATATTTGGTCCTCTATGGGCCATGGCACAGCAAACAACCTCTGATTGACGTCAGTGGAGTGCAAGGCAATGGCTGGCGCTCAAATCATCCAAAAGAGGGGAGGATATTTATGTCATTCCTGGGGTGTCTGATTAGATGACACGTAATGGAGGACGGACAGGGATATGAAAATAACAGTGATGAAAACAACAGCCGCCATTATTTAAGGTAGATTTTAGGGTATCTGGCTTCATTCTAGAAAGGTCATGGTTAAATAAGGCATTTGCTTATTTTCTTCTCTACCGTTGGCATGGAATCAGGCCCTTGAAAAAGTTGAGGTGGATACAGTTGAAGTGTTTTTTTTTGTTTTTTTTTTAATTGTGCTTTGAAATGCTGCCACAAAGCCTGTAAACACTCCAGTTAGATGGTGGTGTGGTGGACGCCAGGAAGGAAAGAGAGGTCAAGTATTAGAAGAAACCTATAGAGTGTGTAAGGAAGAGATAGA
Organism: Neoniphon sammara; assembly: GCA_900302535.1. Taxonomy (NCBI): domain Eukaryota; kingdom Metazoa; phylum Chordata; class Actinopteri; order Holocentriformes; family Holocentridae; genus Neoniphon; species Neoniphon sammara. Next base: position 24,724 of record OMKZ01042341.1, read on the forward strand.
GAATGGAGGAGAGAGGATGGATATAGTCACACTGTATATTTCTAAAGCTCTACACATACATTAAGTGCCTGATCTTCACGCACTCAAAATCGCTGGCTACTATGGATATACTATAGATGTTATTTGTGCATTCATTACACACACACAGACACACACACACACACACACACACACACACACACACACACACATGCACGCACGCACGCACGCACACCGATCACACTGATGCACAAGATGCATTGAGTTACATCCGGTGATGTCAGACAACGAAGCTAGGCTAACAACAAATATGATGGAGGAAACAGATGAGAGCCGGTCGCTCTCTTCGTTCACTCTCTAGCTCGCTCAACCACCGCCAGTCGCTGGCGCTCTCTCTCTTTTTCTCTCGTCTTTTTTTTAATGAGTCAGGAGGCAGACAAGTCTAATTTCACTTACATTATCGAACAAAGAGAAATGTCCTCCCCTCCTCCTAGTAACATCTTTGTTAATGCTACAATGCTACATGTAATGTAAAAGGCTCTTCCTGTCTGCCTGCCGTAAATCGTTTTATCTGATTTGGCGGGGAATAGCTAGACAGAAATAGCCAATTTTCTTGCTGATGGTCTCGTTTGCTTATGTAGATCACAAAGAGGCATCAGTATTAAATTGAGACTGTTTCATACCCAGTTAAAAACTCCTTGTAGTTGCTTTAATGCCAAACAGAGTTAGCTGAGTTTACAGTCCTTCAAAAGCTTGAATATAGCCAACTTGAATTTATGAGTCAGAGCCTTGTGAACATTGTCATTGAGGGAAAATAAACAAGATTTTGTTGTTTAAGTTTATGTATATGTCTATCCATTGATTCACAAAATCCATTTGAACTGAAAAATGTTGCTTCTTGAGTCAAATATTGTTATGCGATTAAAATGTGATTAATTGAGATTAATTAATTGCAAAGACTCTAATTAATTTGATTTTTTTTTAAGTCCCACCCTAATATATATATACTGCTATTCACAGCATTTTAATATATTACCACGGGGCCATTTGCTGTGGAAATGTGCATATTGGCATAATCAAAGAAAAAGAAGTTATGATCAAATTATGTCTACAGCACATTTTATGAGTTTTTACCATATTGATATGGAATGTAAGAAGAAAACTGATTTTATTTTATTCGTCTTTAGGTCATTCTCTAAGCATAGCAGCAAAACACCTTATGACCATGGCTAGACATTCATCTATGCTTCACAGGTTAACATGGAGTAATAGAGAATGCATATTACTAAAGGGTCCTGAAAAAATATTAGTGGAAAAGTACCTTAGACTAAAAAGTATAACAGCATAGCAGCATAATTCTTCTCTGTTCAGCATTTCACATCATTATGTTGGGTTTTTGATTGGATGATCAATGTAAGTGTGTATTTCACGGTCCAGGTTTGCGGTGCACTTCTTGTTGGTCATAAGTTGCTCACACAAGCCCTTCTCCGAGTGAGACCCGCTGAATATTTTTTCCCCCCAAATGACACCTGCACACTTCCCACTGTAATTTGTCAGGTTATTATGCAAAGTGGAACCGACGATGGAATCACCCGCTTCCCTGTGGCCGCCGTCCTCATCAGGAATGGAAAGAGTTGATTTGTTACCACTCTTGTGCGCACATTCACATAACATGACAAACACACACACACACGCACACACTCAGAAACCTGTGTGTGTGTCTGTGTGTACCAGAAATCAGCACTCTGTGATTTCCTAGCGCTCACCACTATCAACATATCCACACGTCTTTGAAAGCACTCAATTTCACACCAAGGGCAGAATCCAGCACAGAATCACAGCGTGGTGTAATAGCCCCATCTGAAGCACAGAGAAAATGTGTTTACAGTTTTTACGGTCAGGTAAGGACACAAAGTACACAAAGTAATCTGGGATGGCCAATTCCCAACTCCTGGTGCCAAATAATGGAGGTATATTTTGTACTCCTCCGCCACATGTTGGCTGGGACTCAATATTGTTGGCAGTGGTAGCAGCTTCTGTTAAAGCTTTGTGTAATAGCAGCTCATTGTGTCAGCAGCAACGACAGTCAGGCGCTATAATGCATGTTCACTTGCATCGGCAGCAACACACATCCCACACACACGCACACAAACACATCACTGTTGTTCTACCCTCATGCGGACCCTTATTGGGTACATTCTAACCCTAATTTAAACCTAGTCCCAGTTCTAATTTAAACCTAAACCCAAATCCTAAACTGATTTTAACGTTAAAGGGATGGTTCAGATTTATTGTCACAAGGTGGTATGAGTGCCTCAACAATAATGTTACCAAGGCAAGGTCTTAGGTACTGTGATGAGTCCTCATTGTTTGAGATAGGGCTGAAAATGTTTCATCCACCTGTAGCCTGGTGATATTAGAATGACACCGGATGCAATACTATATTCAGGGATCTTTATTCTCGACTACTCTCAAAGTAAAAGAGCAGCGTTAAAGGTATTTGGAGTGTTTGATTTGTTTCAGTTTGAACAGATTGTCTTCAAACAAACGGGTTCACAACTTTGGAAACAAAATCACTTTACAAGTCTAGTTACTTATCCAAGCTTTCAAAAGATTTCACAAATCTCTGTTTTGCTTATATGAAGTGCATAAACCAATCCCAAAATGACTGAGCGCCTATGGTGACTTTAACTGCCTTCACTATGCATGAAAGAAAAAAAATGCATAAAAAGAAAACAAATACACATAATCAATTACAAATACAACATGAAATACCTGGCACATTAATATTAAATAACATGGTGCAGTACATCTCAAAATTACACTCACCACAACTCTGTGCCAACGTAGCCGTGTATATGGCGGCAGCCATCAAGCCCACACACCCAACAAACTACACAATGAAAATAAAAGTCATTTTCAGTACACTGTACATGCACAAAAGTTTCTTACGAATTAATGATAACACAATATATTTCTGTGAAATGGACTTACATTACTTTCAGAATGTGTTAGCCTTATAGTCCTCTTGTAACCAATACAGTCTTGGTGAGTTATTCAACACATGCGGTCAGAATCTGTTTACCGGACATAATAAACCACCATTGGCAGCACATACAACATAAGTTACTGCAGTACAGTTTTGTAAGTGTACAACTTTCAATCATTTTGTACAGAGGTAACATTTAAGACATATTTATTGTCTTTCAAAAACAACACTCTAACAGGAGAGCATTTGGGCGGCTCAGAACGGGAAGACTCTCCACTTCCTGCTTTCTCACGCGTATTTGCCTTTGCAACCAGGGGATGCCCAAAAGGGCACAGTGCCATCTAGTGGCCAAATGGGGCACAACATATATTCCACTCGGCTACACATCCACAACAGATGACAGTTACTTTTCTGTATCTCCTATTTTTGGGATGCCTTATTTTCCACTCAGACAGACAACACATTTTGGAACTATTTTGGGTATTGTAGAATGCAGCAGGATTACTACGCACCGGAGCATGTTAGCATTATCATAACATCTATCAATTGTTGGCTGACTCTTCATTGAAAACGCCTACTATGTCATAATACATTACTGGGGTGCAGATTATGCATTGGTGACAATAGGAACTCACACTTTATTTGTACTGTTCATTGTTAATATTCAACTTAGCATCAACTTTATATCAGTTGAGTTTTACCTTTGAATAAATGTGAGTTCAGAATAGGCCCAGAAGAGAGGTCAAAACAGGCTCTGTCAATTAGAAATGAATATATAAATAAAAACAAAACAATCAAAAGTACCAGTATGACTTTGAGGAGGGGCTGGGAAATGCAAGTGAAACTGCTGCAGTGGAGTATAAATGATATTTTGTTTAAATTTATTTCACCAGTCAATTAAGAGCATTTTTCACGGCCTAGAAGGAGTACCCAATTTGCCTCTTGACAGGGAATCGTGAGTAAAAAAGAATTAAATAAATTAATAA
>OMKZ01042345.1:0-11728 GCA_900302535.1 Neoniphon sammara
GGAGGAGGAGGCTGGGGGAGGACGTGGCGTTGCATCCTCAGTCATCTGTGAGACTTCATAAGTACTGGGTGCATGGGCGAGTGGCTGGCAGTCAAGTCAATATGACATATGAATATTGCAGGAGCCATTCTCTCCTCTCCTGCCCTCCTAAATTATTAATGTCAAGCTCAGAGTTGGCTCAACTTTTACTTGGGGGCCTACCTCCTCCTCTTCTCTCCTCTTCCTTTTCTGAAAAAAAAAAGTGAGAAAGATGGACAGATGGCAGATGAACACAAAAAGAAAGAGAAAGCCCAGCAGACAGACACGGAGACCACACACACACACACACACACACACACACACAGGCAGATGAACCGACTGACACAGAGACAGAAGGAAGCAGAATGAGGATAATGTATTCAGAGGCTAATAATGATTTAATTTCTATAGGAGGAATGCATTATTAGCTATTTTCTGCAGTTCAGTGGCAATAAAAGAGGGAGAGAAAAAGCTGTGCCAGTGCCCATCGGCATGACCACCACAGGCTGCTGCGGAAGTGCCAGCATCAGCATTTTGAATCACTTCTATCTCTAGATTTAGATGTACATGCTTGCCAACTTTTGTAAGGTAAGAAGCATGACATTTTCAATTTCATGCACGTAAGTGTGCTTATACTCTTTCAACACAGGAAAAAAGATTAACTAGAGTTTGGCACTTAAAGCTGAAATCTGTAATTTAAAAAACAAACATATTGTTATGATATCCATGTTTATAGGGGACTATAGTAAAACTCTAAAACAGGGGCACTTTTTGAGCTTGCTGATCCTCTCCATATTCAACTATTGAGAAATGTCCAAAGTTTCAACCAGCTTGTCAGGTTGCACCTATCCTGGTTGACAGTTCCAGTAAAGTCTGGTCAAAACAGAGCAATTACACCATAAACCTGATTAATCACCAAAGACACCCCATTTGCGATCTGAAACACACACACACATACAGATTAGCTAGTGCAACATAGAAAATAATCCTTGGACAACCTGAGTGAAATACACAGTGCGAGCAGTATGCACGTGCATTAGTATAAAACTGTTATATCCACAAGTTTACATCATCTTATACTGTTTTATTTTGAAATTTCAAGACACTAAATAATGTTTTCACTCTGCTAGACAGGAGATGCTCCCCTGTCTTCGCTGTAGTTCGTCACCATGGAGCGACAACATGTGGAAGGTTCCAGGTTTCAGCTTTAATAAAGGTCATTGTAATTCTGGGCAGCGTGTTTACTATGTTACATAATACAGTACTGCTGCACATCTGTGAATGGAGCATCGCAGGGTAACGCGTACTACCAGGCTAGCTAAAGTGACATGTCTGTTTAAATTTGCAGACAGGAATTCAGGATTCTGGGAGAGAGACTGATCCTTTCAGTCTCTTTTTATCTTGTGACACAGATGAGGACATGAAAAAGTAGATGGCTCGCATTCCAAAAAGGGAATTCCTTACAGCTTCACATCATTTTCTTTTTTTTTTTTTATTAGCTTTTTTCAGAGCAGAGATCATGCACAAACGTTTCAGCAACAGGCCTTCATGAAAAATGAAGTGAGGCCGTGTTGAAATCTTTTTTTTTTTTGAGTGCAAGCCATCTATTCCTTCAACTGACTTCAACGCGCCAAACAGAGAAAACGGGTGAGCGCGGTGACTCTTCTGACACTGAACAAATGTGGACCTGAAAAGTAGACCCTGAATACACAAAATCAATTGTCAGTACCTGAGTTGCCATAGGAACAGAACATGGTAAACTAATAGCAACAGTATTCACAAGATTTTTTTGTCTTTTATTCAGTGCAATGTGGAAATCAGCAAAGGGATCCATGATTAATATTTTGGTGAAGTTGGGCTTCATGCCATTATGTCAACTATTGCTTCATATATAACTGTATAGTCAAATGCAGTAGTGTTTTCATAGCCACATCAGGCTTCACAACAGTGTAGTTCTCTTCCATTCTAATGCCCATGAAGAGTATAAACCCACCTGTGTGCTGCTGCAGTCTGATCTACAGCAGGTTTGTCTTATCACAGTCAAAAAAGTATTAAAAACACCTCACAGGGGACACTGCTGCATTCATGAAACACTATCAGTCATTTACAAAATTATACAGGTATGATCCTATAATAAGCTTCAGTTGGATCTTTTGTTGGTTGGGGTGGATCAACCTATCATGGTATGCTGGTGATGGGTTGGTGATATATTCACACACAAACAGCCATTTTTGCTCTGTTTGAAGGAAAAGCCATTGACTGATACCTCTTGTCATTCTCAATTGGTGTGCGATATTATTTAAAGGCATGAGAGCCTGACATTACGCCTGCAAGTGTGAGCGTCACATTAGATACGTGAGAGTGGATAAGCCCGGACGTAATACACGCGCAAAGTAAAGTTTTGAATAGGTCAGGGCGGCTACGTTGATACAATCTGACTGTGTGTCCTTGAGTCACACCGTCACCGGGTGAGTTGTTACCATGACGCCAGCCAGGTTACTGACATTATGGCTCCTGTTGCCCTTGACGCCAGGTGAGAGAGCGGAGGTGTGATGCAGGGAAGGGGGTAAAGAGGTGGGCAGAGAGGTGCTGTAATGTGTGTGTGTGAAGGCCGAGGGGCGGGGTGGGTCAGCGTGATTGACAAGGTGTTGGCAGGACGTTGACAGGGCAACGGGGCGAGCAGGGCACAGGAGATCTGCCCCAGCTGGGTACGAGGACTCGCATAATGGAAGGCAAGGTCTCCCACGCTGTTTACACACTCCACACAAACATGCCCATTCACTTATGTATGCACGCATACACAAACCCACACACACTCTGCCTGTGTTTTGAATGCTGACCTTGTTGGGCAGACAGAGTTAGCAGGAGCAACACCTCTCTTTGGCAGCATCATCTGTTCACTTTGAGCACTGCAGTGTGCGTGCGTGTGTGTGTGTGTGTGTGTGTGTGTGTTTATGCTCTGCCAGTGTAGTCTTGGTTAAACTCCCATGGGATCGGATGATTCATCAGTTACATATCTGCAAGATGAGAAATGGATGCAAGAAAAACAACAGAAGGAGAGGAAGAAAGGGGGAAAAACAAGAGTGGATCTACAGTTTGTGTGCCGTAGGCCTACAGGAAACATCAGAGGAAACTACGAGAACAGCATCAGCTAGAAAAGAAATCAGGAGTGCGAAACAGAAATTAAGTCCGTTATATGTGTTATGAGATTTTTGTGATGATAGCAAAACTGACTATTTGCACGTTGTATCCAAGCAAGTTTTTAAAGGATTTTTGTTCTCAAATCTTCTATCCTGCCACTGTGTATGTCCTAATCACATCCCTGCTATGAACAGCACCCGGCCTCAACCTGCTGTGTGGGTGAAAAGGGAGTTAACTAAACATCTCAATCAGCCCAGGAAGCAACAGACAGAGAAAGAGAGAGGGAGACGGTCAACGATGACCAGCATCCCGAAATTGAAACATTTGTCCCACATCCTGCCTGACAAAAGCAGTGTCCTGCATTTCAATGATTTTTCTAATTTCTGTATTTTTATTTATTTTTATTTTTTTATGTAAACCGGTAAGACACATTAAATTAAACTAAAATTAAAATTAAAATCAAACATTAAACCGTTTGTTTAAAAAATAATGTTAAAAAGTAGCCTATTCCGGTCGCTAAGGAAGCAGGTCTGTTTCCCCCCTCTATTCTTGTTTAAAATGCTTTTACCCAAACTATTAGCCAATTATATTTAATTTATTATATTTATTGGATTTAGCCTAATTTGTATCGCTAAGACAACAAGATGAACATTCGGTAGGCTACCTACAATTTAGAGCAGCAGGTTCATATTCAATGGCGCTGCAAATAGGCATAGGCTAATGTCTGTATTAACATCGCTTAATATACATTATTTCTGTCTCTCCCACATGAGTCCTGTATTGTGCTGCAAAAGCAGGTCTGCTGTCCTCCAGCAAAACAGTTAAAAGGTGGTCACCCTATGGTGTGTGTGTGTGTGTGTGTGTGTGTGTGTGTGTGTGTGTGTGTGTGTGCTGTCCCACTTCAGGTAGCTGGTTCAACCCTCTGGTTTGATAGACTGTTCTGCTCAAGGCTGATTTTTCAGAGCATGGACAGTGAAATAGTGTGCTAATAAGGCTGGGCAGTATGGACAAAATCAACTATCACGATATCGGGGCTGTTATAAGATATTCACACACAAGATTTTTGATAAACGATCATTAGTGATGTGGATGTGATGAACAAGCAGGTAGAGGCAAATATTAGATCAGCTACAACAGTCTACTAAGTTCAGAAAATTGCATCCCTTTACTATAATGCAGCCCTTAAAATAAGCAAAAGACAGCACTTACACCATGTCACCATGTTGTGATATCCAAAATTCTGATGGTATCTAGAGTCATATCATGATATTGATATAATATTGATATATCACCCTGCCCTTATTGGAACTGTACTACTAGCACCAATATCTAACTTGGATGGCTGTGCAACATTTACCTCTACTATGTTGGTGTGTGATTCTGCAGTGGTATGCATGTGTCTGCGTATGTATGCATATGTAAGTGTCCATATCTGTATGTGTATGTTGATATATGTGCACATGCACATATGTTTCAGTAAACATGCATATTTATGTGTGTGAGTGCTTGCGTACCCATTGGCTAATATGCCTGCATCTGTATGTGTGCACCTCTGTCTCTGCTTGTTCGCTGCAGCCGTCGTAGCAGTGATTGACGAGTAACTGTGAGTGTGCAATAGGAGCAGAGCTCAACCCCATCTGACTGATCTGTAAATATTCTCTCTTTCTGCTGCCTCAGCAGTTCTCTGCTGAGCACAACACATGGATCACATTGGCAGGATAGAGGGAGGGAGGGAACGAGGGGGGAGAAGTGTGGGAGAACGAGTAGGGAGGCAGGAAAAACCGTGGGGACTAAAGAAATGGTTGGAACAGTGGAGTATGTGTGTGTGTGTGTGTGTGTGTGTGTGATAGAGAGAGAAAGAGAGGGTGAAAGAAAGAAAAAAAGAGAGACGAGTGGAGCTGCAGAGCTCTCTTCATCAGAGCTGCAACATTGGGTCCTCAGGCCCTGCTGGACGGCAGCCAGAACCACACAGCAGCAACACCGAGGCTTGACTCCCTTCTTCTGTTTCTCTTACTCTCTGGCTCTGGTTCTCTCTATCTACTGCTCCACCCCCCTCCCCTCCACTCACCCCTGTGCCACGGATAACAGGGATATGACAGTTGGAGAGAACGGAGGCAGACAGAGACAGCAAGTCTTTAAAACCACGTTTTTATCACTCAATCAGTGGAAATGAAATCAAACAATGAAGTCAAAACATGAAAAATACTTAGTCCTTATGTTATCCCTTAAGCAGTCGATCTCTCACCATATTACAGAGGCCTAGTGCATCCATGCTTCCTCTTGATGGGTAATACTGAATAACAAGCTTAAGTCTTGCTTTTACAAGGCTCCTGGATGCATTTTGAGCTGCCTTTGCCATTGAGACAGAGAGAGAAAAGGCGGGGAACTGACTTGCAGGAAAAGAGAGAGTGTGATATAATGAAACAGAAGAGAAGGAAAGACAGAGAAGCACAGGTATGGTGGTGAAGCTTCGCCTCCATTTGTCTCTCTTGCATTCCCCCTGCGTTCAGCCACTCCCTCAGCAGTGAGCGAGCGGCGAGAAGCGAGAGCACTCGGCTTCAGATGAAATGGACATATTGATATTAAAGGCCAGTCCTGCACCAGAGCGTTGCTGGGTAATTTACTAAAGTAAAAGGACATTTTAGTCATGACCTTTTTGAATCTATTTCTTTAGACATTTCTCTCTGTCGCGCATACACGCGCACACTCGCACTCACTCATGAAAACACGCGTGCGCTCACACACACACACACCCTCATATTCACATTTCACAGCAGCGACACGCGGAGTGTTTCAGGGCGGAACTAAAATCTTTTAAAGCCACTTTGTAAGGTTGGTCCACTGGCTAATTCCATTCAGTGTGAAATGAAATTGTGTGCTTCTGTGAGGCTTGTCCAAGTCTTGATTCGGAGGCCTGCGGCTCTTTTAAAAGAGGATTTAAAGGGAGCAAAAGGTTTGACACAAAGTGGCTTTGTTGATTGCGTGAAATTAGGTCCTGCATATGGGCTTTTTACACTACACTGCTCTTATGCAAGACCCTATTTTCCTTATTACTTATATAAAGCCTGCTAGCATTTCCATTTACTCTTTTGACAGAAGCACATGACAATAGCTTTCTTCTGTGGTAATATGATTACATTAGCATGGGGGAGTGGAGCCAGTTGCTCCCAGAAAGCTGAAATCAAACAGGCTGCTTTCTGAATGGCTGCTCCACTGCATTTGACAGTAAACACAAACACAAACAGATGTCTCGTGTGTTGGTTGATCAGGAGCTCAGTAGCTCTTTCTTTTCTTTTCTTTTCTTTTTCTTTTTTTAACTTGCTGAGCCTGTTTTCACAGGTGTAGCTACTGTATTCTCTGTGTCCTTGTTTCTATCACTTCATTTCTGGCTGCTCTAACTGACCTTTTATACAATGTACATCTTATATTCAGAGGCTTGCTAGTTTACAAAGACCCAAAGTCCATGTTATCCCTGCCTGCTTCACTCCTTTTTTTCCCAGTACATTGCAGATTACCTAATATAAGCAAACAATGAGCCATATAGTTCACATTCTGAAATGTGTAATAGACCAACATGATACATGATACCTGGTTAACTTCCAGTGCTCATAACATGGCCAGATACCTTCTACGAGCGAAATTTATTTATCTAAATTGCAAGCTTAGTTTGCAGTCATTGCATCAATTTTGTTGTTTTAGGTCGATGGTCACACCACCTCTAGAAATCTCACAAATAACGCACATTTTAGTCCTCTGTTGACACCAAGTTTGGAGCAAATATGTCACACAATGGTTTGACACGCTTTGATGCTTTTAGTGCATGCTGGGTAATTTTGAAATTATCTCACACATTTGAAACACAAACTGACGCTTCCAGTTTCTGCCTTTCAGTATTCGCCGTCTGCCTGCCTCTGTTGTAGCGGCATGCTCTGTATGCAGAACAGAAACAGTCGTGGAGCCGTGGCAGATCTCGCCGACGTTCATCTTCAGCTCTATCCATCAATCTGTGTTATGGCTAATGGCCTCCTATTCTCTGTTGGAGAGCTGGGCTGGTAGAGCAGGCCGATCTCACCGGGCAGATAGCAAAACACTATTCACAAGAATACAATACAGCTTAATACCATGAGACCATATTTGGCTTGGCTTTATGTCCTTATCAGGCTCCTGTATCAGGGGCCTCTGTGTTTGAGTGTGTGTGAGGGTGTGTGTCTACGTGTTTATATTATCAGGAGAGTTATTGTGCAATACTTTTCAGCTCTTTCTTAGCTCTGAGTGGCTTTACATGGGGTCAGGGAGAACAAGCCACTCTTAACATCCGCTGTGTGTGTGTGTGTATGTATATATACAGTATGTGTGTGCATGAGAGAGCGAGGGAAAGAGAGAGAGACAGTGTCACCTCGATGTAACCCCAAGTTGTCCTTGTAATTAACAGATAACCTTTAATGAGGCATGGGCCTCACAAGGCCTAACCACGGAAATGTCACGTTTAACCAGACAGGGACTCATCGTGGGCAAACACACACAAACACACGCGCACACTTACACACAAGCACACATACGCATACAGAGGAGAGGGTGTTAAAAGTGTCCTGTCATGCCGTAAATGTCATCTGACTGTAATGTTCACCGTCTGGCTCTGTGCTCTTTGCAGATAGATTGTGTGGGCGGGATGGAAACAGGCTGGGAGAGATCAGCCTGTCTCAATGTGTTGTCATTTTGCACCAAAGAGAACAGTAGGCTGGACACATGGAGGTGTTTCGAAGGAGGAACAAACACATTAGCTTAATCTGTGAACAGTTCCAATCAAACACAATTTGTAATAACAGAACCCAGTTGAAGTTAATGGTGCACTATGCAAAATTGCAAAGGGTCAATTGAAGTGAGGATCATTTAGACTCAGCTAACAAAAAATGCGGAATAAGCGTGAAATTTTGAGTCTACATGGTTTTCATCTTTAGCCTGATAAATTACCTGCTTGATTGATTTTTTTCCAGTTTGCTCTGACAAACCAATGGCAAAAACATATTTCCACCGTTACAAAGTAAGGATGTTTTCACTGATGTTACTGCGTCTGCAGAGGTGGTGATGCACGGGCGTCTGTATGGCAAAGTCAAAGAACATCCCTGTAAGTAATGTCCCATGTGTGCACGCCTGAACATTTATCATGTGCCGTGAGCCGCTCTGAATGTATATCAGCCTCCCTGGTAAACACATTGCTGTTGTTGTCAGGCTGATATGAGGAAGAACAGTGGGGAACCTTTGCTCTGTAGATTGGGTTCACAACCCAGCAGGCACACTCTCACGGCACAAACAGACCCACTCCTCTCTTCTCCAGGCTCACGGCTTCCCTTCAATCTCTGTTCCTCCTTCGCTCCGTCTCTTTTCAACATTCCCTTTCTATCTGTTCCCTTCCTGCTCCCTATCTGGCCTCTCCGGCTCTTTGAACAGAAAGAACTTTTTTGACAGTCCATTTATGGAGAGGCAGATTGATGCAGGCTATGTGTGGTTTAGAATGGAGGCACGCGCGCGCTGCCAAAGATATACACACTACAAAGAGGCACACTCACACACCCCGAGAGGACCATATAGCATCCAGCAGGATATCCATCGGGGAGCTGTTGTTTGTAATAAGGTTAAACTCTGCCCTGGATGTGGTCACTGAGGTAAGCTTCGGAGGTGTCATCTGTTCTTATCGGGGCTAAATGGACTGCTTTTTGACGGGGGAAAACAACCCGGTTTGACAGTAGCAATAAACTCTCAGCTCGACTCAGATATTGTCCCGAAGCCTGCAGAGCTTATGTGTTCTGCTCCCGAGGAACAAAATGATGATTTGTTTAAAGAGCCACGAATAGAAAACACAGTGACTCTATGGATGTCATCTTGATTTCAGTAAACTGCGTCTTGGGAAGGTTTTTAGGAAGGAGGAACACATTCAAATAGCGTGGTACAGAAGTAGGAGCCTGTTCACATTCGGTTTTAACATCCATCTTGGGTGATCGGATCACAAGTGGACAGCGCAAAGTGCAGGTGTGAACGTAATGTGATCCGATCAACCAAACCACCTTCAGAGGTGGTCAGAGACCATTAGGTCACATTTCATTTGTAGTGTGAGCGCTAATGCGTCTTGGACAGTCGCTTTGTGGAGGGAAGAAGTCTTTGATTGGGTTGTGGCATGAATTTCACATGTGATGTTTGTTTTTGCAGGGAGATGGTGGGGTCTTCACACAAAAAATGGTGTGGTTGGATGCACCTGCTCCGTTCATGTACCGGAAACAAGGCATGGGATGGGTGGGGAATATTTGGAAGATAGAGGTGAGGAGGAAGAATCAAAGTCAGAAAAGAAAGGACAGAAGCAGCTCTGATAGATTTGAGGTCAATCACGAGTAGTCAAGAGATGCGTTTTAGACACGTGATAATGCCAAGTGTGAACAGGGATCTGTCTCAATAGGGGTACTCACACATACATACACTGATACATAATAAAACACAGTGAATGTAATGGCATTTTGAGGATTTGACTATGCCCCACTATGTAGCAGTGAGTGAGGCTGTGTGAGTCGTCATTTCACTGTAAATCAGTTCAGGGTCGAGAGTTTCAACTCCTATCAGGCAGATATGTGATGGATTCTGAGTCCTGAAGCGAAGCCTGACGTGGTTGGAGCTACGCCGGCTGTTTTGCACCGCAGGCTGATGCAGAGAAGCGCTCATGTACAGTACTGGTCGCTTCCCCCACCCCGGCACACAAACTCACACACACACACACACACACACACACGTGCACACACACACTTTGTGTCAAGATGTACGAACAGACACAATCACATAGATATTCCCCCTGCATCTGTGCTCTCGTCACGCCCCCCTGACTTTCTCTCATTGTCTGAACCCGAGATGAATACACGCTCACACACACACACACACACACACACACACACACACACACACACACATACACAAATTATACCACCCAACAGAAAAGCATTCTCCTTTAGGTCGGAGGACAATTTGTTCAGCATCTGTGAAATTAGACATGGGTTTACAATGTAGCCTTTTCAATACTGATCACTGTCATACAACTGTGAGTGTGTGTGTGTGTGTGTGTGTGTGTGTGTGCGTCTATTTGTGTGTTTTTGTGTTCGTGATAGAAGAGAGTGAAATAAAACCCTGTGTGTGGTCCTTTGTGTTCGGTCTTTTGTTGGCAGGCGGTGTGTTTCAGCTGTTTAACTTTATTCATGGGCTAGCCAACACGAGTAGACCATCTTAATGTATATTTATGGACCGGAGACATGGATTTCTCTGCTCAGGGTGATAGCTCCCAGCATTACTTTATGCATAGCCAACATGCTCACATGAAGGGCTGCCTTAGGAAAACAAGCCAAATTTGATTTGCCCCCTCTCCAACCTCCAGTCTTTATTTTGTGCTTGTGGACTTTACAGTAGAGTGAATAAGTAGCATGTTATATGAATAATATGCAGAATTACATTATAGTACACCATACTATGCTTTTTCCAGTTCTAAACAATGCACCAAAGTATTAATGTGATTTTGCTTAGCACTGAGTTAAAGGTGCATTAAGTAAGATTTTTAGCATCCCATAGCACAAAATGACCATAATATATACAGGGGTTTGAAGGATTATTGATCAGTATTAATGACTCAGCTTAATTATTTGACTAGGTGCTGACATTTCTGGCTGCCAAAAACTCACTTTACAGCCTGTACTCTCTTTGCTCTGCTCCCTGTACGGCCACGGCCTCTTTTTTGACAACAATAGCCGAGAATAGCCGACTGAAATGGTTAACTCCTCTGCCTGGAACTGATCTCCACAACTGATTCATCCAGCTGATTTTATGTTTCGATGATGTCATCTGGTTAATTAGCTAAACTTACTCTATGGTTTGCTGACCATCACTGCCTTGTTAACACATCTGATTTGCGCAATTAACAATACATGGCTAGCTGCCCCTGGTGGCTACAGTTGTGTTTTCACATTAGCATTATTTATTTTGCTGCTGGCTAGTTAGCAATTAAAGAGAGAGAGAGAGAGAGAGAGAGAGAGAGGGAGAGAGAGAGAGAGAGAGAGAGAAACTCCATCATATTTTGGAGTAGAGGCCGAGGCTAAAGACAAAACAGTTCAGTCATTATATCACAACCTACAATATCATATCTCTCACTTTTAGCTTTAACATTACTATATGGATTCACGCTTACAGCCTGTGTCACATCATCATTTCACATCATTTTTTTTATTGCTTGTTTGTTATATATTTAAACATTATTTGTGCACAGCTAATTCTCCAGTCCCCACAATAGGGCCAGGCATGATTATGAGATTATGAGATTGTGACAAAACTGCAAAGCCTCTGCTAAATCACCATCTGACCAAAATACAGAAACACTTTTCACTCATCTGTGTTCTCTGAAAAAAACCCTTATATTACAAAGTGCTGTTAAAGGCCCATCAAGCCCCATCCAAGTTAATACCCGCTCTCCCAAGACCCTCTAGTCTTTCCAGTCCTCCCTCTACCGAATTCTCGTTCTTGTCTTTTCTTCCCTCAAGTGCCATCA
>OMKZ01042350.1:6381-21758 GCA_900302535.1 Neoniphon sammara
ATGACATGCAGCAAAGGCAGTGGGTCGGAGTCAAACCAGCACCACCGCAGTAATAATATGTGCCACGTGCTCTACACAGTGAGCCACTGGAGCGCCCCCCACATTGGAGTTTTAACTGTTCCAAAATGGATTTTTTAAGTATTTTTTTCACAAATAAAAGTTGCTTTGAATCCTCTCCTGAATATAAATACATTGTTTTCCCAACTAAAGTATATTTAAAGAGTACTTTTTGAAATCGCGTGTTTACATGTTTGAAATCTCTGCATTGGTAAATTCATTGTCTGCAGAAGTTAATGATAAGAGATGTTAGATGTTGTAGTTCCTATAGTCAGTAACCAATTTAAGTCATAAATTACCCCTTGCCCCATTAAAATGCTCTATATGGCATAAGGAGAACTTTGCTAGAAAATTTGGCCTCAATATCATGGCAGCATTAAGGACATAAAAGCAAACAAAGTAGCAAACAGGTAATGCAAACATGTAAGATCATACACACAATGTAACAAATAAAATTGTCATGCAACCTGGCAAATGTTGAGCCAGTGGCACTGCAGCTATCAGATGCTCACACATATTGATGAACACGGGTGATTGGCTGCTGAGAGGCAAATCTGAGTTAAAGGTGCTGTGAATGCACGATACATGTTTAATTTCTCATGGAGAAACTCACCATTTTTCTGTTGAGTCTTGTCATAATGTCTCTTCCAAGTGTGAAAAAGGCCTGTTTAACAACACAAAAGGTATCACGTTATCACCGACCACAGATAATCCATGAAAAAGCAGGAATATAATGGCTGGGATGATCGTGAAGGACATTACTAACCTCCTCCACATTTATGCTGGACTTTGCACTGGTCTCCAGGAATTTAATCCCAAAATCTATTGCCAACTGTACAAAGAAAAGACAAGCTGCAATTATAATTAAAGCACAGCATAATCAAATTATATAATCAAAATCTTATTTACAATACTCACTGTTCACTGTTTACGTTTCACTGCTTATGTTTTCAGACGTACAACAACACGTGGCCGAAATGTAAGATGGTGACAGATTAAGGCAACCAGTGAAGAGACTTTAACACAGGTGTAATGTGTGCTCTTCCACATGTGCTGCTGTAATTTGCTGTAATAATCTGAAGATTATGTAAGGCTATGTAAGGATTTCTTAGACCAGAAAAAGAGCAATACTGTAGTCTAGCCTGCTAGAAATAAACATGCACAGATTTATTCAGTTTCTGCTCAAGAGAGGAACGGCTGAACTCTGTACACAATGTTCCACGGGTGAAAAAAGGCAGCTTTGGTCATATTTGTAATGAGTGCTTCAATATTCAAATCTGGGCTGAAGCCACACCAATGTTTCTGGCTTGGGGCGTGATATCAAACACCGAGGATCTTCTCTCTCTGGGCTCCTGCTCCAATAACCGTAAACTCAGTCTTATTCTGATTCAGTTACAGTAAAGTTTTGTGACATCCAAGAGTCGATGTGGTGGATTGCAGGGTTTATTGTTCTTGTTGGGGACATTTTTGAAATTTTTAAGGTACAATTGTCATGAAAAGTGTGAGGAGCATGAATACCAAGGCACACTGGATCGCACATCCACACTCAGAGCATGAGCCAAGCATTACGCTTTTGTCAACACAGACGTCCAACAGAGAGGCAAACAGACCTTCTCTCCTCTCTCCTTAGACACTTGTCGCTTGTCGTTCATGTCACACTTGTTGCCTAGGACCATTCTCTCCACATCTGAAGATGCATGCTGGAAAAACACAAAGGGAATGTGGATATTATTTATGAAGCTCTCATGTCTTTGGCTAGCATCTTTCAGTTGAATCATTCCATTATGATTCTGGGGTCACAGGAATATTTGTTTCATCTACTGTCGGGGTACCGTGACATCTGATGTCTGACCTCCTCACTATTGGTTACTTAACATTTAGGGGTACGGGCCTCCATATGAAGGTTCACCTTTCATCATGGCACAAGGGAGAGTTTGCGCTTATCGGTCTGATTCTCTATCAATTTCCTTATTGATTCTTGATCAATTTTCTGTATGAGGAAAAAAAGTAGGAACACAGCGTAGAAAGTACAGGTCAGTGCCTTCAGTGGAGGTTACAGCAAGACCAGCAACTACACACAACCTCAGTGTGTGAGCACCATGTCTGCCTAATAACATCTGAACATGTTACCATAAATTACAATGCTCCTTTTCTTAAAAGGATATAACTTTTGCAATGCACAACTGCCAGAAAAACATGCTGGCATCAATAAAAAATAAAAGGAACTGATTAGCTCGAAGGTGTACGATTCCCATGGATGGGACAATTTGGCACCAGTTCTCAACTGGAACCAGTTCTTGATTCCCATCCCTAATTGATAAATGTCTACTTCTGACGTCATTTGGAATTTTTTCTTGCTTGGTAAAAAGATGTCCCGTAGATGTAAACTGTAAAGTACATACATTCAACATTACCATTTGTTGTTACCAAGAAAGGTCCTATGATTCATGTTTGTTTCAGCATGCTACAGCTCATTTTTGTAAGGTCCAACATTCGTTAACAACATGTAACTGCTGTGTCAGAATCAGGACCACTTAAGTTACTAAAGACAATTAACAGGAATATGCCTTGATGACACTGGCAGAAATAGACATAAATCCAAGAATGGCTGTGTAATTTCACATCTTAACTAAAAAATATTTGTTATTTTCTATTCATATCACTTCAAAAAAAAAAAGAAACTAAAACTTGGTATTAGAAAATAAAAACTCTTAAAAGAACAAGAAATTACATTTGGTAAAATACCATAAAATAGTCATTCAATCTTCAATTCAAGCCCCATGAATCAATCACTGTCACTTTCTGGTTACAAGCAAATATTTCATATGCAAAATAAGTTTTTGCCACAAGATGGTGGCACTCTAATATGGAATTTGTGCCAGAACTAACAATTACTTATGAAACTAGTACTCTTCATCAGAAATATAGATCCTCCTGATTACCACTCTGACATTGCCCCCTGAGCCCACCCCTAATGGGCACGCACCTCTGTAAAGTTAGAGCATTGTATATAAACAATGCCAGGATTGGGTTGGGGGTGTGATTCCCACCACAGTCAGCCATACAAGCAATGAACTGTATGCAGCTATGAATGATACTGTAGGAGCTGTAGATATGTTGTGTTATGCTGTGTTGTGTTGTGAAACCTTTGCACACCTCCTCGATGTTGCGTATCCAGTTTTTAATGTTGTCAAAGGACTTCTCGTTGGTGATGTCATACACCAGCATGATGCCCTGAAACACAAAAGACAGGAAATGATCCCAAAGGAAGTGAAAGGCAACGTGACATTGGCAGGAAGTGCCTGGCCTAGTGGCATTCAACTTCTGACCCCTGTTCAGAAACACATGCAGCTGTCTGGCTGGAGCTGTGACTGAATGCTACACACACACCAAGAGGATACACTGCTCCACCTGACGAGATTTATGTTAACATTTCTATTTTACATTAAGAGAATTTAGCAGACGCTTCTATTCTTCAACAGTAGAATAAGCTTCAGTTCCTTAATCATATATATTACAAACAATCAGCAGTGACCCAGCATCCAGCCAAGAGGTGTAACAGAGTCAAAAACAAAAGAGAAAAAACTGACAAATCCTACCTCCAAACATAGTGCTGTATGTCATTAGTGTTTATAATTTTCTTAACCATGATCCACCAAAGGGATTACAGATGAAAATTAGCAGAAATTAGAATGAAAGTTAGCTAAAAGCTAACTCAGGCTCAGTGCATCACTATATGTCAACAGACTGCGCCCACAAGACATTAAAAACACTTTTTTTTGTTTTGTTTTTTATATTTTAAGACTGACATTCTGAGTTAAACACACTTTTTCCAGGCTGATCATGGAAGTTACACACTATAAAGTCAAGGAGAGTGACTGATGTTTCCCCCTCTGCAGTGGGCAGGGCTTATTTACACTGTCTCGATTCTCACAAATCTATTCCTGATGACAGCTTAGTTGACTCATTATTTGTCCAATTACTGACAAGGTAAGGGGAGGGTCTTACCATGGCCCCTCTGTAATAGGCTGTTGTGATGGTCCTGAACCTCTCCTGGCCTGCCGTGTCCCTGCAGGAAGAGACAGACATGAACCGTGGCACCTACTGGACAAAGCCATCCCGGTGAAAGAGCCCTCTTTCACTGGACCCACCAAAGGTTTCTTCATTTTTTTCCAAAAAAGATTTCTATGGAAATGTTTCAGCATTTTTCTATGATTGATTCCTGATTAGTACATTTAGGTATGCTCATTATTTAAGTCCTGCTTGTGATAAAGAGCTATATCAATGAACATAATCTTCAAAAACAGGAAGACATTCACCATCCATGTACAGATGGATGGTGAATAAGTGCAAGCAGAGACTATTTGAATTGCTCAGGTTTTAATTTGGCATTCTCACAGCAACATGAGCATTATTCAATTTAAAACACAAGTATAATTTCAAATTCAGTTTCCTAATGTTATATGAACCTTTCTTGGTTCAGACTGAATGCAATGAGATACAACTGGGAAAAGCAAAGAGTCAATCCAAAGATACGAGCATGTACTCGTAGTAGTTCAGGGTTTCCCAAAAACGTATAAATGAACCGTGGCAGCACCCCCCAGTTTCACTTTGGCTCAGGGCAGTTTCACATCTTAGTCTTGGACATTGTCATAGGCTTTTTGAAAAGAAGCTGGTATGGAAATTAGGAATGGGAATCGAGAACCAGTTCCAAATCGTCTGATCCACTGGAATCGAATGGCTACGAGCTTATCATTTCCTTATATCAATGTCGGCATGTTTTTCTGACACTGCAATATCCTTTAAAGAAAAGAACATTGTAATTTATTTTAACATGTTCAGATGTTATTAGGCAGACATGGTGCTCACACACTGAGGTTGTGTGTAGATGCTGGTCTTGCTGTAACCTCCACTGAGGGCACTGACCTGTACTTTCTACACTGTGTTCAGACTCAGAGATAATAAAACAGTTGCGCTGATGCTGAAAGCCTGTGTAGGCCTCAGTGCACACCTCTATCAGGGCTGACAGGTGATGCTGGCCTTTGTGGGGATATGTGCACTGGGAGGCGGTCTTACAAGCATGAAGTTCCACCGGAAGTTCTAGTGCATTTTTTGCATGAAACAAATCAGAAACCTGAAATAAAATGCTGCCTCTCTGTTCACCTGTGGAAAATTTATCATTGAGTAATTGATATGTTTTTGCACACATCAAAACTGAAAAGCGAAATAAAATACAGCCTCTCTGTTGAGTTGGCTACAAGTCAAGGCACACCTCCAGGGAACACCGACTGGTGATGCTGGCCTCTGCCAAGATATGTGCACTTGGAGTTGGAGTGACTGACGTGAAGGTCTGGTGGAACTTTCAGTGCAATATGATTCACATTTAATATGTCAGGGGACCAGATAACTGACCAAATGTTTTATAACTGAACACCTGTGCATGCAGTCAACTTAATAACAGTTTTATCTCTATTTTAGATGCATTAGATTCAGTTTGCTTCCTGAGTGATTGGGTGTGCTCTGCCAGCATACACTGGCACATATTAGAGCTACATGATGGTGAAACTGTGACTGGATTATATCACAATGCTTGTAGAAGCACGATAGAGACGCTTTTGGAATGGTTGTCAGTAACACCGGTTATCATCTATCAATATTCATATCTGTTACAGGTTACAGATTGTCTGAATCTTGTGTTTCACATTAACAATCTTGCCATCTAGGGTAGCGTTTATTTTGCAACTGCATGGGCTAACAGCCAGTGAGCTCATTCACTAATACTAACTTATAGCTGTCCATAACACTAATGATACAAATTAAAAGGAAACAATTTGTTCACAGTTTTACAAATACAGTTTGCTTTTGTCCTGTCTGTGTGTAATGCCTGGGTTGACAAGGGTCGACTGCCTGTGTGTTAATAATAAAGGTAAATAAAAAATCCGTTGTTTATTCCTTTTTTATTCCCTTTAATTACGTCTACAGCTGACAGATTGTATATGAAGGGAAACTCATTTAAAGGTGAACATTTCAACTGAGCTTGACAGAGCTAGAGATTATAGATTTGGCGATTACAACTCCTCTGTTGTAAAGTTGAGCATACCAATATGGCACTGCTGTGGCTTCATTTTTCATTATGTCATTAGCAATCCAGTTTTTATTATAGATTAATGTTCCTTTTTCACCTAGCATTGACAGACATCCTGCTTGTTCAGAGAGAGCCAAAACATATATCCCCAGGTTTTAATGTACCCAGTGAAGATTGTACTGCCCAAACCAGTTCTGCAGGGAGCCAGAGATGTATGTAGCCACATAAATAACAAAAAGTAAATGGCCACTCACCATATCTGAAGCTTAATTTTCTTGCCGTCCAACTCTATTGTCCTAATTTTGAAGTCAATTCCTGAAACAGAGCAAAGAGACAACACTGGCATTAGAAAAGAAAACACATGTAAAAATAGTAATAATAATGATAATGCTAGTATTTACATATCATTTTTCCAAAACCTGCTCTCACTTGGCATAGAGAATTTTTAGCAGGGTAAAGAAGTAATAATTTATTACTTGAATTTTAAGTAAATAAAGACACAGTAAGAGTAAGGCAGCAAAAGTGAAAACAAGACTCTGTAGCTGCTGCTAGTTTCAGAAAGATGGGGGACAAACACAGGGAGCTTTATGCATGGTGACAATTTACATGCTGCACAGAGGCCAAGGGATGGCTAATCTCACATAACACACAGACACACACACAAACAACAGTTACACACCAGGGTAGAGCTGATAGAACTTACTGTATAAGCAAGACACAGCCACATAACCACAGAGACATTCTCGCCCACATTAATTAATAATGCTACTCTTCTCCATGTCTCCCTGTATGGAAACAATCTTTGCTCTTTTTTGTTCTTTGAGCACCTGACATGTAACCTCCCCGAATAACCACAGAGCTCACTCCTTCTCACTCACTCTGTCAGTCTTGGTTTCTCCTTCTCCCTCTCAAAAACACACTGTGTTATATGTGCACTTAATAGCCTTTTCCAGCTTTGCACACTTAGAAAAAGCAGGGTTCTTTGTAGGCCTCAATTTGGTATTACAACAAATTTTTAGTATTGCTTGGACACATTGGGATTCTTCAAGTGTTATGATATATCATGTCAGCATTGCAATTTAACCACTGCCCATGCCCTTTTTGGTGAAAATGCGTGCTATTTCTGCCCCATGCTAACTGCCCTGCCTCGTGTGTCCTTTGCACCATAGGCCTTTAAGCCCCAAGGGCCCTGAGTAGTACCATCGACTCCGCCCCTTCTCTCTACCCCAAGTGCCCTGTATGCCACCATAGGTCCTGCACTGACCACCCTACCTACCACCAGGCCCATTCCAAGCCCTTTCTGCCCCAAATGCTCCATGAATCACAGGTCCTGCAGTGTCCTGAACATGAAAATGGCAGAACATGGGTTTTGCACCTTTATTAATAATTTAGTAACATTAAAAGGAGTGTTTAGCATAGGTTCAAGCAGGAATATGAAGTCATTCGCGCCAGCATCATCATCATGAACATCAGCTGATTATCAGCTCATCAGTCTGTGTGCCAACTACACACTCATTCTCACATCAGAGCAGTCTATTTAAACATCCTGTTCCATACTCTCCGAGAGTCTTGCTATTCAATGGCCACGACCGCCACACCACCCCCACCCTGGCCCTCACCCACATTAAAGGAATCCTCCAACGTTTTGGGCAAAATACCCTTTCTCTGACTTAACGAGAATGAGACAAGATGTTCAATACCATTTTCACCTCTGTACGTCCACTGATTCAGTTCCTATGAATAGCATTTCATGTTAGCTTAGCATAAAGACTTGAAGTCTACAGAAGTCATTAGCCTAGCTCCATCAAAATGAAAAAATAAACCTAACAGGAACTCCAAAGCTGTTTTATTTGCACAATGTATTGTGTGTATTTGAAATATATGTCTTGGGATTTTAAAAAAACAACAACAAAAAAAGAGTTTTAGAACAAGTTAGATGGTAGGAACTACAGATGATCTGAACTGCTGAACATATGTATTCAGCAGTTACAGTTCCTACCATTTAATTTCTTCTAAAACAATTCTCATTAAAAAAAATCCATTTTTTTAATTTCATTACAGTGCAATACACATGATACACTGTGTAAATAAGACAGTTTTGAACCTTTCAAAAATGTTTATAGCATCAAGAGGGGTTCTGCTGTTATGTGGTACAAGCCTTAAGAACCATCTGACCCCATCTGACCTCTGGACAACATCAGTAATTCAACTTGAGAGAATGACGAGTATCCAAATGAGTATCAAACAACAAGTATCCAAGTCAAGGAAAACTGTTCACTGTATGCATATAAAAAATGTGTTGTTTCTTGTTTCCATGGAGGGTCAAAGGTTAGGTGGTGTTCTTTTCATTTACTGCTTCATAAGGTAAGGATTGAGAAACCCTTTGAAACTGTAACTTGGATTACAGGCTATGTAAATAAACTTAACAGATAGATAGATTGATAGACATTGATTGACACAAGAGGTGGTAGACTGTAAGTCTACAGGTTAGAGCAGATGGCTTTGATGTGTCCACTGTTAGATGTCTTCAGTCTGTGATGTTCAATACTACATTCCAGAGGAAAGTGCTGTAAATGACTATTTTTGATGTACCTGCTTTCCCTAAACATTTGGTTTGGGTACGCTTCACATTTGAACCAATACTAGTACCAGTACCTGGAATTCGGTAGCAGTACCTAACAGTACCTTTTTTCGGTACTTTACTCCCCCTGTAATAACAAAAATGTAATTTCAGTTGTAAAAAATAACCCCAAATTTCTCAATTTCAATGTTGTTATTTATTTAAAACATTGTATTATTTATTTTTGACATATTGTTGTAACATACCACACAAAATTCATGTAAACAGATTAGTACCAGCACCGGTAACCACAGATGCAGGCAGTGACGGCTACTGGCATATCACTTCTAAAGACCTGTTCAACAGATGTGTTTGCAATGTTTCTCTTTCTACAACTGATCATCATCAATATAATGGTACAGGTTCAAGGCCAGTTCAGCAGTAAGGATGCTTGCTGATATAAGGCTTTGTCCTAGGTCCTCAACTTGAAAGAGACTGCTGCCTACACTGGTTTGCTCATATAACCAACAATATTTGCATATGTCAAACCGAGGTGTCAGCTTTTTACAGCCTGAGTCAAATTAATACTTGCAAGTAATTCTAAGGCATTTGTTTTAATCCAGTTTGGGGCACTTTCTCTCACCAGCAGAACTGGAAGTATTCCTCTGCAGGGTGAAAAGGGAAGTGAAGGATATTTTTAACAAATGTGACCAACTTTCCTTTCTGCCTCCACATGAAAAATGTTTTCAAGAATCTACATATGGTTGCTAGCTAACGCTGTTTCCTCTGTCTTTTCTACTCAGTGGTGAACCAAAGTAGAGGTCTTGGTAGCACTGAAGGTGGAGAAGCCTGTAACCAAAAGGTCACTGGTTCAAATCCCCTGACCAGACAAGAAAGTCTGACTGGACAATGAAGAGAAACACTTGGCCTTACCCATGGGCACTTAACTCCCAGCTGTTGTCTAATGTCTAACAGCATAAGACTAGTTGTACTGGGCAGCTCCCAGTATGAATTAAGGTTCTCTGTTTTTCCAAGAGGAGTCTCTCCTCTTCCTTCCCTTGCTGCCTCTTTCTCTTTGTCCCATGCCCCTGTCTTTTCAATTCTCTCTCTCAGACCTCTTGCTCTCACGCCTTTACTGGCTTGTTCTCTCTCTATATCACTAGGAAGTGAAACTAGGTTGCTGCTGGTTGTTACGGAAATGTGCAGCAGAACAGGTCATTGACCCTTCCTCTCTCCATCCTTCCAACACCCAAGTAGGCAGGAAGTTATAAAGACAGACTTACTATAGCTCAGAAAAATCAAGTTATTTCTATTCTCTACAGATTTAGAGAAAGTCATCCAGCCTTTTATCTCATCTGATTTAGACTCCTTTAACTCCCTCTATCTCAGTCAATAGTCCCTCTCTCACCACTACTGCCAATTCAGTATCATTTCAGTACTTAAGCATCAATAATTACCTACCAAATGAGACTAAGAGAACTAATTTGACCACACGTGTACGGAATGGATTGGGCAGTGTTTAAAACACGTAGTATAAACTGTGTCCGAGTTAAGATGTTTTTTGGCGGTAAATACCTGAATCTCGTCTCACTAGCTAATTTAACCACACGTGTGTGTAATGGATTGGGCAGTGTATAAAACGCAGTATCAAGGCTGTCCAAGTTCATCTGCTGTTACTAGCTATCCAAGATTGCAGACCGCTTGTGCATGTGCAGAAGCCAGCACCGATCAGGTGCTGACAGCACTTACTGCCCCGATAACACTGGTCACAAAAATTGCAAAGTTGGCCACACCCCAGACATTATATCACCGGGTTTTACCACCTTCATTAACACTAATGGCATTGGATAAACAATCACATTTCAACAATAAAATAATAAAGAGCTTCAGGTTATTCTCATGAAAATCTGTAATTTTGTGATGGTGAAGTTTTGTGCACTTTCCTATTAAGAGGGAAATAATTTTCAAATTTCACTTTTTTTGGGATGTGTGGGCGGCAATTGATAAGTGGAATCGTGATCGTTGCTTGTGACCTCTAACATACTGCCTGGTGTCCAAGAACACACTGGATTCCCCTTATGCTGTGCTTACATACGAAGTGCAAAACCCCAACTCAGATACTCAATTCTCATAATACAACCATCTCATATCAATTCAATGTTCAGTGTTCATGCGCAGCTGATGTTGAAGTACGGCTGTGGTTGTGGTCAAGGAGGTAGACCATACAGTATTTCCTTGAGCTATTTACTGTAATGTATTGAGTTTGTTACTGTTACAAAAAATATAAATTATTGAACGGCTTTAGAAACTGTTACAGTAACCAGTTTGTGTTTGCAACTTATTTTCTATTTTTAAACTTAAGTGATCAAAATATTTAATGTTATGGTGTAATGTAACTGTAATGCCATGCATAAAAACACAGGGAGTAGAATGAACTGATGTAGTGAATCACTGCATGTGTGTTAGAGGTCGACCAATTAATCGGTTGTCTGATTAATCAGTGCCAATAGGACGTTTTATAACCTATCGGTATCGGCAGAACTTTGCTCCGATAGTGGCCAATGGCAGCGCAGCCTCCACCAGTCACGCGGAGGCGCAGGTCACCTTACTGCACAGAGGCTCCTAACAGGAGGTGAAGGTAATGCCATTGTGTACCTGAGATTATTTATATTTAAATGAAAGTTATCTTCATATATGACAGCTTTATTCATAAATTATGAGCATGAGAAGGTTGTTGGTTATGTTCTATTAGATTAATGTTATCAATGCTTAGCCTTTAAGGCTTACTGCTGCTCTGCCGAAAGCATGCGTCTTTGTTTTGCTAGCAAGCATGGTCGTTAGAGTTTAGCTAGTCACAAGAGCAAGTCCAGCACACCTGCGCAAATTATTTTTTTTCCTTTGAGAGCCAGTTTAGCTGAAAATGTCTGTGTGCATGTGAAACTCCTGATAATAATCCAAACGATTTGATGTTAGGCCAAAGGCTCAGGCTCTAGTAACTGCTGTGATATGCAGCCATGAATGCGCAAAATTTGCCTACGTTTTTCAGTGCAGACTTACGTTTACAACTGAGATAAGCAGAATGCAATTTTCCACTCTGTGGAAAAACAAAACCTTCAACGCATTAATCTAGCCATAGAGTTATGCAGGTTAAACCTTTTTGCAGCTGTGGGGTGAACGCTGGAATAGCAGATTACACCAAGGCTTCCAAGTGGCGTTCAAGTCATCTGACCCATTTTCAGTTCAGCTTATTTCAGACAAAAGTTACCCCTGGAATAGCACATCATAGATACAAGACAGGCAGCCAGGGAAAAAAGAAACCATTCAACTCATCAATTTGGTGTTCTCTCTTCTAAATAATCCATCCACATAACTATCCATTCATGAATGAAACTGTACACTTAAGGACCCTCCTTAAACGTATGTTCCAAAAATGTAATCCATCAAATCACACTTCAGGATATTCTCCAACTACGACGCGCAACAGGTGTAATCCTGGCCAGTCAGCCACAGCACGTCGCCCATCCATGTCGCCTAGTCCAACGACGTAATGCACTGTTGTCCATGAAACCACACTTCAGGATATTCTCTTACCAATCATAAAGTAATTTAGGATATCCTCTGAACAGGACACGCAACAAGTGCAATCTTGGCCACACAGCCACAGCGCATCGTCCATTCATGTAAAACATATTCCAACTATGTAAGCGATGTAGTCGTTCATGTTTAAATTCAGAGTGACAACAAACTGGTTTATGAAAAACGGCATGTGCAAAAGTAGCCGACTACATTTAAGTTACTGCAGAAGTAAAGCGCGTCATGCATGACGGCATCACAAGCTCTAAGTGACACTGTGATGAGAAAATAGAGAGACTGTCATGGTGGTAAAAGTGTAATTCTCTTTTTATTATGGTAACTCGTTGATGCTACTTGAGTTGTGTGTGTTGAATTATGTAGTGTTTTATCACCCCTGCTCCTCTCCAAACATAGGCCTCATAATTACAAAAATCTTTTGTAATGATATAACTATTTGTTTTTAACTTCAGGAAACTTAACTTTGTCTGAAAGGTGTTATTCAAATAGCTATCTTAAAAAAAAAACAAAAAAAACAAAAACAAGGAAAAGGCACAGCAAGATTTGTTCATGAGTACACGCAAAATAGGTGGTACCAGAAAAATACCCCCCATCCACCCCTTCCAGCACACACACACACACACACACAAACTTGGCAGAGTTTCTAATGTACACAGGTATCATAGAGAAGTATTAGAGAGAATTGAGTGATTGGACACTGCTAAAATAACCACCTCTTCCATGCTTGATCAAACACTGGCAGTCTGGCAGGTCCCGCCCCTCACAGGACAACAGAGTTCTATTGGTCATCGGTGTGAATTTGCAGGTCACAGTTCACCAAAGAACTCGAGGCGAAGCTGTTGTACAATAAAATTTTGATGCCTACTGTGAACTCACGATTCCACTGATCACAGCGATGTCACTGAAATGAAGTGAGCACTGAAATGACATGAGGCGAAATATCACTCTAGTGTGACTGCGACCGAACTTGCTTGTGATGAAAACTTGCTGAAAACCTCTCTTGGCCTTCTGTGGCCCAATCTGTAGTGATTGAACAGGTGATGATGCTCTGTCATTGGTTGTCACATCCACTTTGAAGATGATGGGTGGAGCTCATTCTCATTTGTTTATTCCTGTTTTCTCCTCTCCATGTCTCCCTCACATGGATCCTTCAATAGTTCAACACAAGAAGCCTTCAGGGAACTCTTATTGACATGGGTTCAAATCTTTCAGATGTTGGTTCTTATCCCCGCCCCACTTTCCTTTTTCTCATTACTTACAGTCTAATAAAATGAAATTGCTCGAGAGGCATTGTTTGGTACTTCTTCTACATGAGACATTCCATCATATTATGAAGAGAACCTGCCATTTGGTCTTGACACAAATGTCATTAATAAAGGTGCTTTCTTATTAATTAACTAAGAATTAGAATAGTCTCTCCCATCCGGGTGTGTCAGTCTCCAAATATCTTTCAGTCCTAGGTCACTAGCTGACTGTCTTATTCATCATCAAATCAAAAGGTTCCTTCAGGAACTCTTTCTTTCAAAAGGGTTCTTTAAATCAAAAGGGTTCTTTATATAACCATTTGCGCCAGAACAACATCTCTGGAAATTTGCCAAGAGAAAATGGTTCGTTGCAGTCAAAAGGTTATAGGTAGAACTCTATCTCTCGGTGAAGAACCCTTTTGGAACCCTTATTTCTAAGAGTGCACAACAGAGAATGAATGGAGAGAAAGAAAAAGGTCTAACACAATGACTTGATAAAATCCTCTCTCCCCTCTTTCTCAGACAAACCTGTGATGATCCAAGTGTGGAGCAAGTGTTCAAAAGAATGAGTCACATGCAACATGTTTAAGCACCACCAACTTCCAGGTGACACTGGTGAAGGTGGCATTGGACAGGCGGCAAAATCCAAGTGTCATCTTCAAGGATCAATCTTCTCATCTTCCAAAGCCAGCCAACCCGACAGCCAACATTTCACCAGTCCCAAAGCCTTCCAAAGCAGAAGCTGTCTGAGGGGAGGTCACGTGTGCTCTCGATGGAGACGGTAGCTTGAGTGAGGTGCTCCGGCAAATCTGATATTAACAATGATAAGACTCCACTTGTTTTATGAAGAACTTGTTAACAATTATCTGGCAGCTTGTCCTTAACTAGAATTCCAATGTTGAACTGTGAAAACCAGAAAACACAGGGCCCAAAAGACTTAACTCAATCGTCTAAAGCTAGAAAAAACATGGATCCCCCTGGCATCGTGCCAGAGGCAGATGTACGCGCTTCGGCCGCAAAGAAGACGAGCCTACGCTGAGTTTCCTTGCTAAAGAGATTAGTGCAATCTGTATGTCTATACAAAATACTGAACAAGTGACAATCGGAATCAAGGCCAGAATGGAGGAAATGGAGGGGAAATTTGACGATCTAAGCTCCCGTATAGGCGAAGCTGAGGACCGGATCATGATGCTGGAGGGCGCCGCAGACACGTCTAATAATCAGATGGAAGCTATCAAAGAGGAAATACGAAAACTGCAAGACCACATCGACAATCTGGATAATAGAGGACGCCGGTGTAATACTAAATTGTAGGTGTACCCGAGATGGCAGAGAACAAAGACATGATTTTTACAGAAGGAGATCCCAGAAATGCTTGGTCAGCAGTCTGAAGCACCTCTGGAGATACAGCGAGCGCACAGAGTCCCCCGTGGGTCCCCCAAGACGAGACCAAAGAGAGGGAGGCAGGCCAAGGCCCACCATGATCAACATGCACCGGCTCCAGGTTAAAGAGGAGATTGTGTGGGCAACACGAGAGAAGGGGCAAGTTACATGGCGTGGAGCCAGCATCATGTTTTTTCCAGACTATACTAAATGTGTCAGCGACCTGAGGATGTCCTTCAAACAAGTGAAAGCTGATCTGAAAAAGAGGGGAGTGGAGTTCTCCCTGCAGTTCCCTGCCACACTGGAACAACACTTGTGGACGCACCTCCACCCCAAAACGTCAGTCAGCTGCGATCCTTTTTAGGATTGCTAAACTATTATGGATGTTTCATTCCCAACTTGAATGAGAAGGTGTGTCCAAACCTTTGGCCTGTACTGTACTGTACTGTACTATACA
>OMKZ01042354.1:0-26268 GCA_900302535.1 Neoniphon sammara
ATTTAAATTGATACACTGCAAAAAAGGTATACGTAAATACATAATGGATAATCAAGATTCCAGCCATAATCTTTGTCCTAATATGTCCTAAATTTGTCATAATATATTGTCCTTTGTCATTGCTTGATGATAAATGATCAAACTAGTATTCTTATAGAGAAAAGTGCATTCACTGTTAAGATTTACCACATTAAACTCTTTCAGTCCCGTGTGCTTAGCTAACACATTATTTACCAGTGCTGTAACTCATTGAGACTTTTTGTAATTTGATGACTCCATCGTGGCGAGTTTTCAAGTCAAAAATGTAATTACCTCCATTCCCTATTTCAGACTAACCAAATCACCACATTGTAGTTACATGCTCTAATAGTACCAGCAGATAATCAAATTACGCTCTGACAAGAGGGTATCAAGCTGGCCGGAACAAAAGAAAATGGATTTATGGTCAGAATTTTCAAAATAAACCCTTCTTGATGAATAAGAATAAAATAGGAATTAGATGAAAAAATAAATAAATATATAAATTATGAGGAGGGTTCTACAGTAAATGTTAAAATCTTATAACCAATATGTCTTACAATTTAATTTTAAGATGGCCACACTATATATGAGATCATATAAACTAGAATGTTGAGATAAATATCAATGTTATGCAGAGACCCTATATATGTAAGGACAAGTAAATGTGATTTATTATAATAGATTCATTTGTCAGTTGGCCTTCATTGTACCTTGTGTGTTCCAGAAGGTCTTTGAGTGCCAGTTTTGAGGTCAGATCCTTATAATTGTCTTTTATTTGCTGTAGAGACTAGGATTCTCTGTGTTGCAGCATTTCTCAGAACCTAAAATTAGATCTTGGTTGAAAGGGACTTGAAGAAATAGCCTAAGTCTTAAATGCATACAAGTTGTGTTTGTTATTCATGTAAGCATAATCATCTTTTTGCCCCTATAAGCTGAGCGTCTTAGCTTCAGCTTTGATGTTTTTATGATCTTTATCTGACTTTAAATATTGATTGATAAAGATCTCCTTGAGGAAGAAATTGAATGTCCTCGCAAACTAACACCTTGAAAAAAGGGTATGTATAAGAGTAGGGTAATTGCAAAGCAAGGATTATAAATATCCTACCCTGTCTACAAGGGATCTGCTTTGATGCTGGCTTGGGTAAAAATAATCAAATGTCTATGTCCTTATCCACAGCAAAAAACCTGGCGTAGAGAACTGCCTCTGTGTCAGTGATAACAGCATGAGAGGTTACTCACAGCCTGTTATTGAGGAATGAGTATCATTTAAGCGCTGTCTCAAAATATCTTATATAAAATATAATAAAAAAGGAATGAATGAATAAATAAATAAAAAGAAAGTTGAATATATTAGTATTCTTATAAAATGTTTTCACATGGATTTCACATAGCTGTTGCTTTAGCATTTATATGTCAATAAGAGTGAAAAACACTCTTTATACTTTATGTAGGATTACATCCAGGTCAAGTCCCACAATAGCTCGAGTGCTATTGCATAGTACACTGTTTTATTTTATAATATTCTCTACAAAGGTTGCTCAAATAAACTTTTTTGCTTAATTGTTTTAACAGCAGATCACAGTACACACACCTTTTGCACATTTTGGGGCTCATCCATAAAACTATTGTGCCACATTTCAGTTGTGTTATCCTTAGTGACAGCCAGCCTGAGATTTACATAATTAACATAATTACATATGATTCCCATGGATGTATTATTTATGTTAAATTTTAAGTGCTAAACCTACACATTGTACCTGATATATGAATGAGCAGACTTACTTTGCAGTATATCGGCTAAATATTTGTTCCTTGTGGGTAGTTCCTTGTGGGTAGTGGGTAGTAGTTAAATTAATTGAAGTTGGAGGCAGTGGTCCCTCCCCACAGGTTCAAATTTCTTTCAGCTGGGCTAAATATTTTCACAACCTTAAGAATATGTAATTGATACAAAATATAATCTGACGGATTCCAGCCTCACTTGCTAAATTTTGCACAGTCATCTGATGCCTCTGATACATCCTCTATTCTTCAGTCTTTAAAAATCCTCTGACCTGCTGCTCTCCACAGACAGAGACAAAGATTGGTACAGTTGGGTTGGATAGGCTTGGTCATGACACTGCTGTCAGTCATGGTTATTGTAACTGTCCATTGCTTTTTGTCATATTTTTCTAGTGCCATTCATGGGTCCTTCCTGCTGTTGGGTATCACTCAGGCAGAGAGGTAATGGCTCCACAGTAAACCAGAGAATGTGTTTTAACTCTTAGAGAGGGAAAAAATATGGTTGTCAATTATAAGTGGTGAGACATAAGTATTATTCGTGCAAAGCGAAGTGGATTTTCTGCCTGATCTCTCCGCCCTAATCCAGCTTCTTGGATGGGATTTCCAACACTGGGATGTTTTGGATGTTGAGATGACAGTCTGCCTCTGGGAAGAGCTTCTGGGCTGCACTGCATGGTTTGAGGGACTGCAGAGACCCATCAAATCGTCTCCTAGTTATCAGAGCTATTAAAGCTATCAAATGGTCTCCTAGTTACCAGAGCTATCCAGTGGTTTCATCGAATGATTTCATTTTTCAGGGGCTACTGATTCCCTTATTTTCTTTGTTTTTTGATACTCAAACATGGATTCATTAATGGTGAGTAGTCTTGTCGGCTTCTCAGGTCACCTCAGTGCTCTTGATAATGTTGGTTCTCAGAGGTCATGTATTGTACTGACTTTCCAGCTTGAAATTATATAATTGGCCGCAAAATGCACATTTAGTTCTGTGGGATCCACCACTGTATGTGCTTATGTAAACCTAAATATTTTGCAATTCAGTACATATTGATAGCTCTGTAAGCACATAATAGATTTTTGGCCCTCCCTCATGGTCACTTCATTAAAAGCAAATGGTAGTTTTGTGATAGAGGCTTTCAGTATGCAGCGAGGGAACAAGTCCTGCTTTGAAGAGGCAGAGGTTACTCTGGCTTTTGCCTTGGGCTGCACTGTACTGATCACAGGATTTCATTGCACAAATGGCACATCAGTTATTTAGTGCTAACATGATGAAGAGAGAGAAAAAAAATAGGAATGTGGGTTATATGACAAGTTTTAGAATTATTATTGTTTATATAATGATGATGGCAACTGACAATTGACATCATATGTCATCATAGCACAGTAAGATAATTCTTTACTAATCTAAATGCAAACTTTTTTGTTATAATGTATTTGTACAATGTGATCACTAATGCCAGAACTGAAAAGACATTGCCTTAAGTATCTAAAATTCTATTCATTTTATCTTGTAATTACCACAGTCTTTGTAAGAAGTATGGGATAGTTGAAAAAAAGCAGGAAGCTATTATAGTTTTGTGCCATGTGATGGAGCAGTTTTCCTCTGCTTGACCTAAAGGAACAGCTCAACTCAATGAGGAGCTCAGCCATTGTTTTTGAACCTCACAACCAGCACCTTGGGCTAATGTGCAGTGCATACTCACGCTGTGCAGCTACTGTAGCTTAATGACCATAAGCATGGCCAAGATTAAATGCTTTTGCTAACATGCAGAAAGGCTAGTGGGCCAGCTGGATACTGCTGAAGGGCAGAGTTGGCTGTCAGCTGTAGATGACTTAACCCCCTCTCTTTTTGTATGTCTTCCAAGGCCAAGGGCTGGCTCAGACTGTTGGTTGGCACCTGACATATACACATACTCTAGTCAAGGGGCTTAACCATAAAGGGAGGGGAGACGGTGGCGGCAAGGGGATTAAGGCTTCATGCTGCATCACTGTCATAATCCATTAAGCTAGTGGAAAAGGAGGAGGCCTGGACCTCAAACAGACACTTTTTTTGAGGCAAAACTGCCGCCGAGAGAGCTTTCATTGAAACCCAAACAATTCAACTCAATGTTGAGAAATTTCATCTAACTACTGAAGATGAACCAGGTTTGGAACATAATCATAACGTCAGCAAAACGATGACAGTTTGTTGACAGCAGTAATATCTCGCATGAAAGAATTTTTGGAAATATGAATTAATTTAAGCAATGGCTGTGGGTTATCGAAGAAACTCCTTATATATGCCTCTACCAGCTTATTGATGTATCTGCTATGGGAGCACAGACATTATAATTGCAATTTCTCTGATTTTCATTATAACTATTTAAAAAAAAAAACACTTCAAAAACACTCTCAGATTGAAGACCCAACCATATTCCAGTATAATATTATGGGGGTAGGCTGTTGGAGGTACTGAGGAAATGACTTTAGGAATCCTTCTGCTTCATAGTAGAAAGAAAAGTACCAAAAGAAGGGAACAGGAGCTCTGGATATCGATGTGAAGGCCTCCACTATGTTTTACTACTTTCTATCCCTTGTTTGAATTTGGATGACAGTATTTTTAAGAAGCTTTGTGTCTCTGTGTCTCTGTGAGAGACAGTGATGTTCAAAGGCAGTTTGGGATTCCTGCCTCTTGGCGTGATACTCATCGGACACCCGCCATGTTACAGGAAGCAATCCCTAAATTAATTTCAGTGAGAGAAGAAGGTGATGTATTGGCATATTGACAGATTGGAAAGCTGGAAACCATAAATACGGATGTCAGATAATATGACACTGCTGGACGGCATAAATACAATATGTGTATGCATCTAATGATATGCATGTAATGATATCTTGTCTAGATTTCCAGAGCACGAGTTCTTATAAATTGGCGTGAAGTTCAGAGGAGGTGAGGGCTGTAGCGTTTCATCCTGCATCTCGGACCAAGTTTTTCATTTAAGTAAAAATCCACCCTGAACACTTAAAAATAAAACTGTGTGATTTTTATGATAAAATAGCTAAATCTCATCTATCAAAATAAAGAGCCAAGTATAAGCAATAAAATGCTTCAATAAAAATAATGTTTCAATAAACCCAGAGGTTACAATTTTATAAGCTGTAGCAACTGACCTGGTTAGGCATGACCAGTGGCTCTCCGGTGGAATATATTTGTGTTTCTGTTGTCTTTGTTTCTTGGTTGTCTAAGCTGTTTTGCTTTTTTCTACTCCTCATCTTTGTGTAGGACCTTACATTGCAAGCACCAATGTTACTCTACCAAACTGTTCCTGATTCTATAGTGACTGACCAGAAGCTGAAGGGGATCTTAGGAAATGGAGTCAAATCTAACTGACAGTTGGGAAGTTAGCACTTAGCACAAGTTAGCACAAGTAGAAAAAAACAGCTACTGCAGCTGTTGTACATTTTTCATATTAGTATAGATACATATCTGGGTATTCCCATGGGTAACTAGACAAACGTAGATGACATCGCAATAAACCAAATATTTCCAGCGCAACTACAATGATGTTTGAATGTATAAAAAACTTCTGCTATCTGAAATATGAACAATAGTCAGACCCACCGAATCACCATTTTGGCCTGATGTTCAGAAATGATGCAGGGAGAAATTAAATGTAGAAGAGCCAGAGACACCAAATTCGCTCCTAACAGTAGCCTCAGTAGCTCATGATGTAATACAGCCACAGTACAACTTCAGCTCTTTTTCATTATTATTATTATTATTATTATTAACAGTGTAATAGTATCCAACGGTAGAATCTTCCATTTCCATCTCCTTATAAGGAGATAAGGTTGTATCTATTTGTCCTGACTGTGTTGGGAAAAAGATAAGTATATGAATCTTGCTGTAAAGGCCCTCACAGTCCTTGACCTTAGCAGAAAAGACTGCAGCCCATGTAACACTAAACTGATTTCTCAGTCAGCCTGCTACTGACCTCAGAGTTGTTCACAACAACTCTGCACTCAGGAGGACACAGCTGGAATCAGCCTGGATTGCTTGAAGCATGTTGCTGAAAGTCAGTGCAGTATGGTTTCCCTTACATCCAACACGTGGCCTCTTGTGGGCACACATACATACAGTACAGATGGATTCACTTGTGTATATAGTTGCACACACAGATGCAGAGTCCAGTCAAACCGATGACCTGAAAAAGGCCATCACAACACAATAGGGATGACAGGACTATTAATGTTCAGAGCGCCCCCTGTTGTTCTCTGCCCTTACCTGGTGACTCATTGCTTGACTCCTTCAAAAGTTTCTTTTGTCTCATTACTTGTGCCAATGCCGAGCACACACACACACATATATATATTGTATATATGTACACACAAAAATAGTCAGGTCAGTCCTAAGCCTTGTGAAACACACTTTCATCTGTCTCCAGGCCTTAGCTTCTGACACCTTGCTCTGTCAGCATATGGCTTGCCCCGGGGTTCTGAACAGCAGCCATGCACAGATGCTGTTTTTCCGCTGCCTCTCTGCTTTTCTACCATAGAAAATCCACCACATCGGAATAGATTGCCAAGGAAACACAACATTTCTAGATATGACATTGTTACTTTCTCGACCACAAACTCAGCTAGTCACTGAGTTGTCTCCAGAAAGCTTACTAGGGCAAAAAAAAGGTCCTGACTGTATTATTCTACTTGTCATGTCGTGCCACAGTGATAATAGAATTGAGATTCATGGTCTGGACCACAAAGGGGTCTGTACAACAGCTAAATAAGTATTCATAATGCTAACTCTGGCAGGCCAATCCCTTAGATGTCACTGGATAGCGCAGATAACTGAAGACATGAGCTTCACCATTAGACCTACTCCAGGGCACATGTCAAGTTTTTTGGCAGTTCTTTGTAAATCAGTCAAACGGTGATTGACAGTGGTGATGTGTTGCAAATAGGCAATTATTTCATTAGTAAATTATACATTTTATTGACATACACTCAGCTATAGATTGGGATGGACATGGTTAATTTTTCAATTAATCAAAATAGACGTTTAACCTGATCTTTGATCTTACTGTCTGAATCTATGTATGCACTCAAGTACCAACACCAACCAACCATGTTAAAAGTAATACATTAGTACATTAGCAAGTAAATATATAGTGGAAACACTGAAACTGGAGGTGCCCATCCCCACTACATGAGTGCTCTTAGCACTGTTAATTATTTGTCCCTAGTGTAGCCTAAATGTTGTGATAGATGTTTCTTTTGTTGTATTGCTCTTAATTGCAATATTTTTCCTCTGATTATCAATTAGCAATTTACACTTCATGAAGGGTATTTTAAAAAAGTGAAGCAACATTCAGTGTTAATACAAGAAGTGACATGTTGGGCAAATGAGAAATTAAAGAAATAATCTGTAGTTGTTTCACATAGATAAGTGTCCAATTTGTTACTCTGTATTGCTGTTTGGTACCATACAATAATGATTCAGTCCATACCCAGGTCATGAAAGCTTTTACATTTTCCATTCTGAATAGATAAAGAGGGGTGGGGCTCATTTCCAGTTATAGAATCTGATGCCTTTAAATTTAGAGAAGCAACAACAGTAGTTTGCTTGTAATAAGAACAGGTAGAGCACAGAGTCTATACTGAAAGTCCTGAGACTTGCAGTATGTTGGGTCATTGTTCACAGTGAGTGTAAAACACCAAATGAGCACTTATCACTATAGATTTTGCCAAAATCAAGAAGACCAAGAAGTAGAAGATCATCACCTTAAATTTAAGGTACTGTTAGTGGGTGGGTTTATAGTTGGGAGTAGATACAGTTGTGACAAACCCCTGAAGGGGTCCAAAAATAAAACTCAATGACATGCATATTAACCTGTAATGAAATCGGCAGGCCATACTTCTGCTCAGCCAGCTGTAATGAACTGAACTGTGGGCTTGAGGAGCACTCTCTGCATGTTTTATGAGAACAGCCTAGGGTGGTTGGAGGAAAACATCTTGCTATGAGGTCACACTTGAAAAACCCCTCTTTCTTAAAATGTGGCTTTGTTGCAAAATGTAATCCTCTGTGGGTTTAAGCCATGCATATAAAGCTGGATGAATGGTGGCACAGCCACTGAATTCTGGAGTTGAAAACCCTGTAGTATGAACAAGCCCACAAGCCAGAATGTCAGAGCCACCGGGACATCAAGGCTGCGGTGCAGCTCACACTCGATGCACCCACTTAACACTTGGCTTTTAATGTCTCTGATATTAAAAGCCAAGACAAAAAGCATGGGCACCCCCAAAATTCAGAATCCTTACTAATTTTGCACAATTGTTCCTATCAGCGTGGTGATATCAAATATCAATGATGGGATTTTTTGTTGGGGGGGGCATTTTTGTTTTATTTGACAGCAACAGTATAAATAGACAGAAAAGACGAGGGAGAGAGAGAGGATGACAATCAGCAAAGGGTGTGAGTTGAAATCGAACCAGCACCACAGTGTTAATAATGTGGTACGTGCTTTACATGGTGAGCCACCAGAGCACCCCAATGCGAGTTTTTCAAGTGGGAACATTTTTTTATTTTTTTTTTAAATCAGTACAGTAATTTGACAATAGCATTTTGCTTTTACAGTGTAACTATAATCCCCCTGTAAAGTAGGGCTACAATAGAGAATGTTTGAACAGACAGGGATGATAATGTAATTTTTCATCATTCCCACTACATTTTGCTATGCCTCCTTTTCTCATCTGTGTAGATGTCTTCCTGCAACCACACTGTGAACTGGTTCATAATATCTATCATAGTATGAGCTCCAAAGAATAATCTGAAAATTTCGAGCATGTAGTCCATGCTGATAAGGTGCTCTTTTACAAGCAACCCAACTATAAGTGTGAACAAGCCTTTTCCTATTATCTATCCTATTATCTAACTATTATCATTGTTGAGAGCTCCAGTGAGTTAACATGTAAGCATATTTCTTTGCTAGTTTGCAATGCTAGCTACTGTTCGATGGACAACAAACATGTTGCTTGTACAAGTCCAGATACTTTTCATATCAACCAGTCAGGGTGATGGAATTGTGTAATGTATTTAAAGACAGTAGACAATTGCGTTAAATCATTTGTTAAAGCTAATGGGTTGGAAATGCCCTAAAGGTACATTGCACATTTATGTCTTGATCAACTGACCAACTAAACGCTGCATCCTAGTGCACAGTCAGTGAGGATGTATTCAAACTCTATTTTCATTCATCTGAGTGTAGCCTGGCCCACATGTGCTAAGCATAAAGTGTCTGGGTGTAGTGGAATATAAATAGAGGGGTTTGGAGATGAATTACCACTTCTCAGCCAATCAGCACTTGGCTCATACAACAGGTGAGTAAGCACCATGACGACAACAAAGAAAGAGAGCCAATGCCTCACCTGACGCATCCTCATTTAAATCTGCCTCCCATTTCGGCTTTTGGCTCCTCCCAACCTTGCACCAAGCGGGGCGCACAAGCACGGAAATACCACATTAATGGGCAAAGCATGTTTCCAGGTCACCTAAATAACAATTTGTCATATCGCTGCATGTGATGGTCTTTGCAAACTCACAAAAATAGGGCCCATTGTGTTAAAGTCAGTATAATTCATTTTTAAAGCTTTACAGAGCAACCATATGGTGTGTAAGCTAACATTTGGCACATACAGGTGGGTGAAAGAACTCAATTTACTGGGGAAAACTTTTATTTGAATTTATTTTATTATTTTCCAGATACTATGAATATGTTGCTGTGGAGCAATAAATTTGCTGTTTGGCTGAGGCTTAAATCTTCTTTTGATTTCTTCAAAGGATACCACTTACTTAACCTAGGTAGATGTTGGTGTTTCTGTGCTGTAGCCCATTAGGACCAGAGGTGCAACATAACCATTAACCAAAACAACAAAATCACTGAATTGGAGGTGCTGGGAAGTTATTAGTGAAAGAATTTACCTGAAAATGTTGTATTGCCCAAAATGAGAGCCAAATGGAGAATGAAACCTGCATTAATGAGACAGGACCGCTCAGAGGACAGCCTGTCGCCTGCTCCTGAGGTACTTTTGTTCCCTCAGTCTGGCCTGTCAGGCTACCTCGTACAAGGCTAGAAGTCTCTGAATTATAAATATTTCAGCAGTGACAGAACATCACATAAGTGTGTGTGCTTGTGTATGGTCACTGTAGTTAGGGATCAATGACTTATTTTAAGAAGAGACCATGCAAAGTATCGACACTCCTCCAAAACTGCACCACATGGTAGCCCAACTAAGGCTACCATGTGGTGCATTTTGCTCATTACCTGGGATTGGCTCTTTGCAGAAAGAGGCATGCTGGCAACAGGAGGATGCTGCCTGGCAGGTCTTGCTGAGGAGACAAAAGTTCCTTGGGCTCCCTGCTCCTGATGTCATCGATCATTAGAGATGTTTGAACAGGAGATGTGATGAAGTGCAAACAGCCCAGTTCCTATGAGTATTGTACTTGCAAATTACAAATTCAATACAAAAGAAATTATTAAAATTTCACATCTAATTTTGATGTTTTTCTGTGCATTAAATTCCTAATAGTCTTGCATCTTAGTTGGCCAGCCTACCCAACTGATAGCAGCAGCATAAATTAGCTCACTAGACTCTGGAAAGAGAGGAGATACAGGAGATGCAAGCCTCTGGACAGTGAGAGCAGCGGTGGAGGGGGAGGGAAGTAAGTTTAGGGCAGTTGATCACTTTACAAATCAGGCCAATATCTGCCTTTTTTTGAAAATCAGAAAGCAGCATGTCCATCAGCATGTCCAACATCCAATGATGCACACACCCTCTTTTAATATTTAACGCCGCAACAAAAAGGATTGCTGATTTAGTTCCTAAAATGAATCTAGTTCAACATTGGCACTTATATTTTATGTGGAGGCAATGCCTACTATGTCGTCTGTATGTTTTCTATCTCAAGCAACACCTAGATATCAGTAAATACCTCATGAGATATGTCGTAGTGTCTCTAATCCCTTTAATGAAAGAAAGAGGGAACGAAGTGGGGTGGAGGAGACAGAAAAAGTGAAAGAATATTTCTTTGTTCATGATTCTGAGCACTGCTGGTCAAATCATGCATGAGAGCAGTGGAAGCAGCAGAGGAAAGTACAAGGTCATCCTTGCTATGCTTTGTAATTTGAGTGAGGGTGTGTGTGGGTGAATCAAAATCACCTTCACTAATAATTAGTGATATTGTGCAGCATTGCTGTGCAGTGTTCAGAGGGGCATTAGATCCAAGTTTTTGAGCAAACATAAGACAGACTATTAGGGTACACTTAGCTAACCAACTGTGTATCCTTACACTTCTACCTGATCAGATATTTTACAATCCAGCACAAACACATGCACTCATTGGTATACTTGTGCACTGATCTGATAAGACAGTGACGTAACTCCAAAGCTTATGTTGAAGATGCTGAGGAGTTTCACGGGTGGAGAAGCACATTTGGGATCATCAAAGGACTCAGGCAGGGAGCCATGCCTTCCCTGTGGTTGTATATATGAGAGGGGGCAGCAGGGAGAAAGAAACGGAGAGAGTGAGAAAAAGGGACATTCTCAGATTCTCATTCCACTTGGAGCTTGATCAGCACAGATAATGTGATCTAAATGAGCTTGGACAAAAGCCAGAAAGGCTTCTCTTACCATTGCATCTTTATACATTCTGTGTATATGTATATTTTCCCATGTTGTTTCCTTATGTTGCTGTCCTCCATCCCTTATAATTCATTAACATGCTGCATTACGGAGGGATTATTTGAAGTATACCATTTTACAGAACAGAAAATACCACAAAATCAATTCATTTCATGAATAATTTACTGGCAAAGTTCAACTGGTAAGCTAGTTTACTAGCCTATTGCCCTCTCATTAGTTTTGTCTTATT
Organism: Neoniphon sammara; assembly: GCA_900302535.1. Taxonomy (NCBI): domain Eukaryota; kingdom Metazoa; phylum Chordata; class Actinopteri; order Holocentriformes; family Holocentridae; genus Neoniphon; species Neoniphon sammara. The sequence continues at coordinate 11,705 of OMKZ01042354.1, forward strand.
TTGAAGTGGGTGTTGTGTTTCCTCAGAGGGAGAATTACAGTTCGATATTATAGTCCTATTAGTCTATAGTTTGCTATGGGGTAAATGCTTCAGGAAGTCGCCACACGTTGGTTGCACAAAAGTAAAGGTAGTATTTAGTTTAGTGTGTTAAATTTTTCATTTTTGCATAGTGTATGTTGTACATGTGGTATTAATAAACTTGAACAATCTAATTTGATTTTCAGGGTTTTTACAGGTTTTTGTCTTCTTCTTATTTGTAGTATCTTCTTCATCTTTGGACCCATGACTATAACTTGTGTGCACATAAGTCCTAGTGGGTCCAAAGGGTCTAGGATGGCGTTCCATCATTTTCAAAATTATATTTACTGGCCAAAATGGTGAGTGGATGGGATGCTCCCAAATTACAGGTAAAAAAAAAGTAAATAAATAAAATAAATAAATAAATAATGTTGTGAAAATACATTTCAAACAGTGTAGTCCACACTTTTTTCCCTATTCCGTACAATGGAATTGTTCCACTGTTTCAGCAGTCTTAAGGTGACATTTTTTCACTGATTGAACCAGAGTGGTACTGCGTCTTTCAGAAAGGATGATATGTTCACTGTTTCCTTTTTTGTTTCTTTGTTTGTTTGAATATCTGCTTGTTTACTGTATTTTATGTGTTTGCTTTGGTACTACCTTGGGGTAAACTTAGCAGATGTTGTAATTTAATTAAATTTATCTGATATTTTGCTATCTTTGAAATGCATGACTTTAAATGTATTTCTGAAATGGTGCACATTTAATTAGATCGCACACAGTCACACCCTCTGACTAAGAACCATGTCGCTCATGTATTATCACAACCAACTTGTAGAATCAATGGGACATGAATTAAAACTTTCAGTCTAGACAGATATAGGTTTTCAGCAACAAAGCTGTCACTCAGTGACTTATTTATATAATATTTGCAGTCGATTTTATTCAAGGCTGTGCAGGGGGGAAGCTGCAGACTGGTGCTGTTAATTTGATCCTGGCTAATGTTCAGTGCTGATAAAGACCTGTGATTAATCGAACTGGATTTTCAGAGGGTCTGAAACCCTTGATATGAGCCAATATTTCTTAGCAAATTGGCACACTGACTTCTTTGACGCTGATCTTTTTGACCACAGCTCACACTGGAGACCATCATCTCAAAAATGGGATTTGACTGAGAAAGCTTTCATGTGGCTTGTCTTTGAAGAGAGCAGAATTTGGGATGGTGCACATTCTGCCATTTGTTATGAAGATTATGTGAAAACCTCAAGGCATGTCATGTATAAATGAAACTCGAGTTAAATGAGGACTCACTGGCATCTCCTTCACTAAGAATTATTTAAACTCCCAAACTGCCTTTAATTTGTTATCTGTTCATCTTGACGTACAGGTGGGGAATGGGAAAGTAAAAAAAAAAAAAAGCCTCCTGACTCAAACTGTTGTATTGGCCAGTGTCCACATTTATGTCAATAAAGCGTACTTTATCGTGCTGGTGTTGTTTTATTTTTGTTATTAGATTAGTTCCTCAAGGAACAATTCTTGGCTTTTTATTTCACATAAAAGAGATATGAATGGTATTTTTAGGCAGTTCTTGGCATCCAAATTATGCTATACCCCATTCTCCATACTTTTTCTTCTTCTTGTGCATTTTATACTTACAACAGAAATTTGACTCCAGATTTTAGCCATGGTACAACATTGATTTTCCCCAAGGAACATGTGGGATGACTTTAACACGAGTGCAAAATCATCCTTACAAAATTGTCAAGTGATCGAGGGCATGCGTCTGAAAACTACCATTAGAATAGGATGACTTTCTGTGCCTGGCCTTGGCTTACCCTGTGTCATACTGATCTGGAAAATTAGCATAATCAATAGGTACACAGCCCTGAAACCCCATCCTCCCGCCCACACGTCACTCTTGGAGCATTGTTTCACATATCAAATATTTAATCAAAAATATCCTCATTCCTCAAAAATGAATGAATTAAGCACAGCGAAAGTAGAGGGAGAACAGGCAGCCACGGTGAGGATAATAATGGAGTGGGAGGATCAAACAGACTAGGAACATGGACTAAGAGGGTTAGAAATGGGAAAATATTAGGCGGAGACTGAAAATCCATGTCAGTCTGAATCCAGAATAAATGAATGCTGCACTCAGAGGTTTATCTTGCAATCGCTGATGTGAATTCTGCAGCCCATCACTGATCTCATTGTCCATCCTGCTGTTGTGTCCACTGAGCGGTCCTGCTTTACTGCTGAGTCATGTTTACTTGCTGCTGTTTGCTCGATGTTACGAGCGTGATACCAGACCAGAAACAAAAGTAAAGTCAGTAAATAGGGAGGGGTGACAGCCTCTGCCTTGTTTTCCTGCCCCCCTCCTCATTTGCTTTCTTTCTATGCTTCACCCTACACTGTTCTACTCCAGCACTCTTCTCCAGGCTTTCTAACTAAGCATACTTCTGGGAGGTTTTATAAGGAATGTGAGTGCCAATGAGCTGTAGCTGCATGGTTGAGAGTGCCACAACTATCCACCCCTGCAATGTGACATCCCCTGCTAAAACCCTACCTCTCCACCACCCCAAAAACCCATTCAAGTAGTCATTTTAATGCTTGCTAATCCTCACTGCTTTACACTTCAGTACTCGTTAACTTCAAAAGGCATTTAAAAGTAGCAGGGCACGATAGAAAATGATCACATCCTGCAAAACACTAGCAGAAGTGTTTTATTTTTTATTTATTTATTTTTCGGAGGTCTGTAGTCTTCACAAAACCATTTTCAGTTAACACAAAACCTTGTCCATTGCCCTTGGGATTCATTCAAATGGCTGGGGAATATGTTTATCCTCTTTTGCCCGCAGTAGTCTTTTAGCGTTCCCCTGCCTTTATTAGTTGGGAATCTCATTCCCCTCTAAATGTTACTAGGGATGTGACCTGAATAGTGTTTGCAGGAAGGGTCACTGCTCCACAGCAGACCCATTACCCCTGTGCTATCTTCATCCCATAGTGCACTTATTTGAACTGACGACTGACCTTCACCTTGAGGAGAGCGGGTGTGTGCTTTTCTATTTGTGCGCGTTTGTGTGTGTCCTTGTCTGTATGCAGCTCATGAGTGTGTATGTTTGTGTGTGTGTTGGAGATCAGCCAGTAGTGGTGTCTTGCCACTACAGCTACATATTGGGTAGCCCCCCCCAACTGTGACACAGGCCTGAAACCATTATAGCAGCCACCTTGTGCACACAGGTTCCCATAATATCCCACAGCTATGTGACCGATTCACCCAGTTGGAAAGGCGTCACTCAACTAAGAGAAAAGGGAGAGATAGTAGGGAGGAAGGCTCAATCAAGATTGTTGAAGACCCCCTCTTGCTTTGTCCCTTGAGTTTTTGTACACATTAGCCCTTTACACAAGAGCTTAAATGGCCTCATGCATTATTCACCATGGAAGATTATGTATATCTTTCACTGTAGGCGGGGGCCAAAGGTCAGCTGAATCTTTCAGTGATCATGTAGCATCTGTTGTTTCGATATGTGCACATAACTATGCATGTGGTGTGTGCTTTGGCAGCAAACATACACACACACTCTGACACCCTCCCTCCCCCAGTGTCCAACCGTTAAACTGCCTCTCTCTCATCCGTTGAATGCGAATCTTGGAGGCTGAAGGCGGAAAATTGAGCGGCTATGCAGAGCCACAGGGATTTACTACTGAGTGGAGGGTCCACTGGCCAGTGCTCTGGAGAGGAAAGGCCGCATGGCATTTAATGCTATTGATCAGCAATAAAATGAGAGAGCAAGGCACAACAACTCCTTGGGCCTGAAGGAAAGGTTAGCTTTACCACTGCGGCACCATACTTGGTTATATATTGCTAGTCAACTGTTTCCTATCTGAACTTTAAGGTTATAGGTCTGTGGAAATGTCTTTTATATTCCATTGCTTCCTATTAAAAAATCTACACTTGTTATAATATTGATAGATAATATAGTGTTTAAAATAGTGTTTTAGATAATATTGCGTTTAAATAGAACTACTATCAGACAGTATTATACAGCGAGCCTAGTTTTACCACAGTGTGTACAATACAGCATGTTACAGCAGTCTGCTCAACAATGTCCCATTTATTGATATTACTGCCTGGGATTACCCTCTGTGGTTCAGTACGTAACAACACGATGGGCTGGTAGAGTTCACTTTGTGTTGGTTCATCCTCCCGAAGACGTTGCAGGTGTTCTGCAGTGCAAGGTGTGAGTGCTAAGCACACACAGACATTTAAGCTCTGCACTGTAATCCCTCCACCAGACAGCACACACACACATTCACACAGCCGAGAATAAAATGTTTCACAGCATCTGTACAGATGGGGCACACATGAACACACTTTTCTTTTCCTCCTACCTCATCCTATTATTCCATCCCACTGGTGATATTATATGTCCACCTACTGTAGTAATTTGCTGTTAAGGCCTCTATCATACGGTAGGCTGTTATAAACTTTGTGCCTAAATCACAGACTAAGTGATAGCTATGATTTAAAGGAATATGGAAGGTTGTTAAAACATTGGCCTGCACAGGTTAATCCTCACTATATAAAGCCATATAAAGACACACACACACACATCAGTTGCTTCTGTGGTTGCATTCTGAACACTTACGATTTCAGTTTCAATCTTCTTGTTCACTGCAGTGTGTTTTGTAAACCGAGGCTCAGATACAAACTTCCAAGTAAAACATGAAGAAGTTTGAAATGTACTTTAAGAGTTTATCAAGAAAAAAAAAAGAGGCTGATGTAAATTTTGGAAACAAACACAAACTTCTTTTGCGATAACCTTTAAAAGTGCATTTTAACCTTCTTCATGTTTTACTTGGAAGTCTGTTTCTTTTGAGCCTCGGTTTGCAAAACACACTGGAGTGAGTGGGGAGATGACTGAAACAGAAACTATCATTATTCAAAATGCAGCCACAGATGGAACTGATGTGGTCGCATTTTATAATGTGAAAAGTAACATGTATAGGCCGATGTTTTAACAAACTTCTGTATTCCTAAATCAGGCCATTTGAGTTCCCACAAGTCAATCTTTTTAACTACATATACCAGTTTACATTTGATGTGACACTACATTTCTGAGTAATGTCACCCCATGGAGAAATCAAGCATTCACACAATAATGTACATTTTCATAAACAATTATTGCTTGTTGCTGTCATTTAATGAATAATATGACCATAGAGACATTTATGCCTGTCTGTAGCCTGCAGTGAGAAAGTCTCCGTATTTCTGAACTAAAGCTATACAAAGTCTGCAGGGCTCTAACTGAGGTAGACATTGTTCTGCAGCCTATATTCTAACACTTGTTGTGTCTAAGTGGTTGGCTAAGAGAGTGACATAACAAGTTGCTGTATGGATGTGAACCGTGGTGTGATCTTGCATAAGACTCAGGGTGTGCTGCTAATAAACATGATGAATGGGCTTGCCCGGGGCCTCTTACCAGCTGGCACAAAAGGGCAAGGCTGCCTTGCACAGACACTGAATTTATTTTGTTTCATATTGCATTTGGATGCAATAGGCAAACATTACCGTGGCCCGCTTCATTTCATTCTGCAAACTACTTTTGTTTCTCCGTCCTTCCCTGTTGGATCCATTTGATTTGTCTATGTTCCCAGTTTTTTCTTTTTTTCATTCCAAAGGGATTGAGGGATTCAGACTTTCTTACGTTTCATTCTTAGAGTTTTTTTTTTCTTTCTTTGGTTATTTGTTCTGATTTTAAAGTGTATCTTGACAACGCTAATATTTCCAACATAGCCTTGAACAAAATGGCTTCATGGCAGTCCATTTATCATTTGGCTGTATGGCTCTAGGCGGCCTGCCTATGTATGATTTCTGAACAAGTTAGATCCACTACTTCTTTTCCCTCTATGGTCCATCCTTCTTTTTACACACACACACACACACACACACACACACACACACACACTCAGACATTGTTACAAAAGAAAAAGAAAAGAAAACAAAAGAAAATATTCAGAACTGGTATTGTTTCAGCAACAGCAACCAGTGTTTTTAGAAGATTCCCTATAAATCTGCTTTCTTGCTTTAATTTGAACTCAGGGGTACTTCTGTCTGTCCTGAGTGGTGTTGGACTGAATCCCTGCCCCTTTTCATTTGTGTTGTGGCAAAGTGGCATCAAATACAGCTGAAAAAGGGCATATAAAGAGCCCGGCAACAATTGCAGTGGAAGTAGTGTGCCCTTGACTTTATTTTGCTGTTACCTTTAGTCAATCATACACTCTTGTTGGCTCTTGAGATACATCATGACATGGTTCACCATCATCTTGGCTAGTGGATGCAGGTATGTTAAGTATAAATCTGATGGTTGTCAGTTCTTATGATAAAATGCTGAATTTGAGGTGCGCTGCTGAGCAAATCCGCAAAGTTACACACAGCCAGGCTGTGTGTCACATTATGTGACAAAATCTTATTCAAATCCGGTGATGGTGTGAGTATTTTTGCTGCTGGGGTCAGGCAAAATGCAGCGGCAAAGAATCTCTGAAAGTGACAGTGATTAAGCTTGGAAGCCTCAGCAAACTCAGTGAAAGGCTTTGGCGTATGAGGGCCGCAATTTAACAACATTCAGCCTGAAACAAAAGCACTGTCTCTCTTCCCTGCAATGTTTGTTCCTCCGGGGGATGTTGGTTAAATCTGATTTCCACGCCTCGTCTCATCAGTGTAAACTCTGCTGGCCATTTATGTGGGTCCTCCAGCTGAGTTCTCTGTCTGCGCCACTGGAAAAGCGCTGCAGCCTGTGGCGGTGTTTAAAAATTGCTTACAGTTTTTTAGGCTTTTTTTCCTCTCAAGATTCCACTCATCAATCTTCAACAAACAAAAAAAAAATGGTATGACTGCTCATCCTAGTCATGCCAGCTGAGGTAATAACATTTTTTAGCTTATTCAGAGTGTATTTTAGCTAGGCATCTGTGTGCAGAGACAGCAAGGAATTCTCATAAAAATAGTGTCGTTAATTGTGTATGAAGGTAGTCGGATTTGGCTCAGCCCCAGTGCATGCTGTGAGGTTATCGCGGGCATAATTAAATATACATTCAGCTTTTTAAGTCAGTGTGTTGCAGGACAGACCCTTGACAAGCTTCATCTCGACTCATCCCATCACATCCCTGTAGAGGGCTACATGCCACGTAGCTTTATCTACATGTGCTTTACAGTCCTGTGCTAATAAATAAAAGAACATATGAAGTGCAGATGAATCATTCAGACTCATGTTTCAGTAAGCTTCCTCCTTTCTTCTGCTCTGTGGATGGCTTGTAGATACATAGCAGATGCTGAAGGTCTGATTAACTCTGAGATTTAGCCAAGGTAATAAGAGAAATCCATATCCTTGATAGATAACCCCTCAAGAAACACATCTGTGGAGGACAGTGGTTCATAAGCAAGATGGAAAAATCCAGTTATATTGGAACTGGACAGTGCCAGTGACTGTCAGCATCAAAACTCTGCAGTTAACTTGGCTCACACATCCTCTTATTTCCATGAACAGTGGCACACCAGCGTCGCCACCATCACTTCCGATCCATTAGTGAGTGTTTTCCGAACTTCTCACACATGCATTGTAATAAGGATCCAGTGGTTGCACTTTAACTATTAGTTTATTTGTTGAATGCCTTCTTAGATAGTTGTCCTGATGTGATAAAATACAAGTCACAAGTCATAGCAAAGAAGTACTGTGCACAGCAAAGTATAAAACTAAGCAACTTATCAGTTGAAGGACACTTACTTACTGTTATTATGGCTCATTAACCTGAAATATATCAATAACCTCACAAGGACACATTAATATGCAATAAATAAAGCAAAGGAAACAGATGCAGTACTAAATTACTTGGATCATTTACTAGTTGTTATGTTTTTTTTATTTATTTATGTTATTTACTTCTAAAGAAACTTAAATGAGACATATTTGGGGTTGGGTTGGGGTGTGGGTAGTTCCAAAAAAAAATTATCACTTTCGCAAACTATTTACCATCTAGCTGTTGTGCAAACGAGGTCAGCCTCAATTCAGACACCGTTAGGCAATTAGAATACCGGAGGCATTATTTAAGTCTGGGGACTGTGCCTAACTTTCAGAAAATGTCATCACCTGTGAAGTAAAGCTAAAACAAACAGAATATAATAAGTGCATATGGATGAGGCAAAGAAGTACATTGAAAAATGTGTGTGTGTGTGTGTGTGTGTGTGTGTGTGTGTGTGTGTGTGTGTGTGTGTGTGTGTGATTTCAGCAAATAAACCATCAGCACACTCATAATAGAAACCTTTATAATATAATGTAATACTCCCATGAGCACACTGTGATCATGCTACCGAATGAACAGTGGCTATCTGTGGCTATCTTTGCCATCTATGACACTGGGAGAATGTAGGATCGCACAGGTGTTCTTTCTGTTTGACATAACTTTCTGCAGCCTGCTGTAGTCATGAATGAATTGGGGGGCTGACATTTGCTAATCCTGCTATGGAAAATCAATTTGGGTGATGTTGACTTCATCTGCTACTTTTGACGCCTCTGCTCTACATGCCATTTTCTGCTGTAAAGGCCCCGCAGCCAAGACATGGATTGCCAGAAGTTTGGGCAAGCAGTGATGGCATGACTCCCCTGGGTTGTGATTCTAAGTCGAGACTTTTTTTTTTCTTAGAGGAAAGCTACTGCATGATGGCAACCTTACCTCTGTTTTACCTCATCCTCTGACATTCCAAATAGGGTCATGTTTACATAAAATACTCTTTTTTTCTTGGTCTGCCTCTTTCTTTGTTTCTCCATTAATATCATAAAAAGCTACCATGCTCACACAAGCAAAAAATAAATAGATTAAAAAAAAAAAAAAAGTGCTGTGTCTCTGAGCACAGCACCAAATCTGGCCTTAATTTTCAGCTCGCTATTTCCTTAGGAATTGCAAGCTGCTTCGCTAAATCCGCTGCCATTTGCCAATCTTGCCCTGTCCTCAGCTGCCCTACAACATGCCTCGCTAAAATGGCTTCCCTCCTGATCTTTTCTCCCTCACCAAACAAACGTAATGTTAATACCCTCCTTCCTATCGGGCAATGAATTAATCTCTAACCACTTACTGTCAGTTGCTGCTGCTAGGCACCTTTGGTCATTTCTCCAGGTGTATGTTCCCTGTGGGTGGCTTATTGTACTGTCTGACAGGATATGCCTAAGTGTAACTATGTCTGAACACAGTGGACAGACAGGATCTTCACCTACCCGTGGGCTGAGATTGTAGAGAGAAGGTATCACATCTTAATTGCACTTTTGATGAATATAATGCGGGTCCTTTCATCCCCCGTAGTTAGATGCAGCTGTGTTTATTCCTCTTTATGCTCCCTCAGTTCCTCCATTGGTTTGCCCAAGACACTGCCTTACCACACCTTGCTGCCTCCTCCTGTTGTAGTATATGATCTACAACCATCTTTCTTTTCCCTGATGAAGTTGCCGTACAGCATAGAGGTTCCTCTATTTCCAGGTCTAAACCCCCCCGCCAATGTTGCAGGTGCCCTACATTATCCCTATGTCTTAGTGCTGACTGCGGCTGTTGGACTGCCTCTCTTGGGCTCGATTTCTGCCTGGCTAATAGAGTAGGTGCTGCACACTGTTGAATCCTTAGATTCTGTCATCTCCAACCATTACTTTGACACATTTAAACTTCTCTGCTATGCCAGATATAGGTAGTTCAAGAATCTATTTCCTCTACAAAGCTACATGACTAAGACAATGTGGGATTCCAGGCCATTTCCTGAAATATGAGCTGACCAACCTCTTTGACCTCTCCACTTCTGATAGAGCTATCTCATATTCCGTCATTAGCTGATATAGTTCAACAGTTCAAATTGCAAACACCACAACATTAGGTTGCCTGGCAACCTCGATCTCTCAATGTCCTCAGTTTGTCCAACTATCTCCTGAACTTGTTCCCTATATATCTTTCATATTTGTATGATGACACCCTCCTTGGCTTTTGATAGGCCTTTAGAACTGTTGGTCTTACTTCTTCATCTATTTAAAGTCTTTGGCCTGGCAGCTTTCCCTTAATAATCTTTATGCACCTTGTCCTGTATTTGCTTATCTTGCTCCATTCATTGTACATCCAGATGGGTTTGCATTTGGATCTATAATCGGGACCTATAATGGTGTGAGCTGGTTGTAGAATGGGATGACTGGCTGTTTTAAAGGTCCATTTGCATGGCAAACACTATTCCCTCATGTTGTTCCCATATTCACAGATGTTAATGCCCCCATACACACTGCTAAATAATAAATGTTAGTATTTTCATGAACACCATGATGAAATCAAATGCCTTCCAAAGTGTCCCGAATCACCACATCTAAAGAATAAATGGGGAGTTTGTAAATGCAAAGTGCAAAATAAATTTCCACTTTGTTCATCTCTCAAAGAAGTAGAGGCTTCATTTTTTTGAAGAATGGCCAAACATCCTGCTACACACAGTTTAAGACTTGTATGGCAGAAATCCAAGAAAAAACTGAAGCTGTTCTCAAGACTCCTTAGTATTATTGTTTGGTCTTTGTGTTGATTAACCCACCTCTGTGTATGTATTTTATTATATATAATGTTCTGTCTTTTATCTGGACCCTGAGTTTGATAAAGTTTGAATGAATAAATATATATCAATACTTAATGCGCAACACACAATTAATCTGGAGAGTTTTCCATACAGTTTTTGAAGTATGCGCATTTAAATGTCTCAGTGATTAAGACATGCATTTTGAATGGGATCAATGTATCGGGACAAATGCAGGGGTGAGAGAGTAACTCTAACCCTTTAGAGATTAGAGGTGATGCATGACTTGTGCAGGGTTAATACCTGAGCAGTGCAGGGGTGAAACTGACGACGATTGATGCATGATGAGTGGAGGGTTGATACTTGACTTGAGGAGTGATGAGAGCTCAGGGGGAGAAGCGAAGATTTTCCTAATATGATTGCTGTACACCAAAATAGAACAACTTCATTAACTTTTCTCTCCAGGGAGCACAACCCACACCCTTCAAGCTGGATACTTCTCTCTCTGTCTCTTTGGCTGGCTACTCAGTGCACTTGTGGAAAAGAAACTGCTGTCACCATTATACCAAGCGACAAGTGGAGATTATAATCATGTGTGCCAAAGATCCAAACTGGCCTCTGCAACAGAAGCTACACAAGATTGTTTTTGGTTTTTAGCATAATTAAATGCCAATGTTCAAGTAATCAGCTTAATCAGATGAGGGACCAGTGGAGAAGCTCAAGCAGGGGGAAACCTCAGTTTTGCATTATTAGATCAATTGGAGCCTTTGGAGTCAGGCACTCTGGACACATTACTTTGCTACAGATTTACTTGCAGGACAACCATCACAGCCGTCTCTGTCTAAGTCCGTCTATAGGGAAGAGCTTAGGGGAAGAGTAGTTCCATAGAACTGGCCTGTCTGTGTATGCTTGCATTTGTTTGCTCATTTGTTTCTCTCTCTCTCTCTCACTCTGTGTGTGTGTGTGTGTGTGCGCGCGCGTGTGTGTAGTAAGGCGTTCTTGAGACTTGTGTATGCATGCATATCTGTTGGCTTTCATGTATATTAAATATATTATGAATTATTGATTCAAAAATAATTTATTGAAATAAGTACACTATTAGGCTTCAGAATGAGCACTCTTTCAGCTGTTATTTGATGTTAGGCAGATAACTTGATGAAAAAGATGGTTTTAAAGTTTGTTGTCAGAATAAGCACACAAATAGGTTCTAAAAATAATAATAATGTTGACTTTGGAATTACTTATCAGACAGCAAGACTACAGAAACTTCACAATGACTGAAGAGGTAAATCGGGTTCCAAATCAGCTCTACTATTCCTAGGTACATCATGAATATGGACGCACATCATTAAGGTTATAATGCTAGTCCATAAGTATTTAAGTGATGCAGTCTAGACAGGACATAACTTTCCTCTTAGCAGCTTTTCACAGCGAATAAAGATTGAAATAAAACTTAGAGTACATTTGGCAAACTCTAATCACATCACCCTGGTGTAACAGTTAAGCTGCTGACAGACTGTCACCCCTGGAGCAAACTCCGACTGGAGTGTGTGGTGTGTGAATGTGCGTGTGTGCGCTCAGATATGTGCAATCTGTGTTAAGCAATGACGTCATTGGTCTGCAGGCAGTGGAATTAGCTCCACTCTTTAATGGAGCCTAATGAATCATTGACAGGCAGCAATAATTAATCATGTTGGCTCTTCTGTGTTGCCTATCCTCAATGCTTAGTAATTTAAATCTATTGCTTGTCAAATAGCTTATGTTAATTACTTTCAGAGTAAACTCTTCTTCTCTTTGAGAAAAGATGGTAATTTTGTTTTTATCACAGTCGACAGTTTCAGGATAGTAAATACTTTAATCAGCATATGGACTTAATTTCCACCCATGTAAATATGTGCTTTTGGTTTCGAATTTAACATGCATGTTTTGAGGACCATTTTCTTTCATTATTTTTGACAAAGATAAGCTTATTTACTGACAGCGTGCCCCAGTTCTCTCCAAACATTTAACCAAGACTTTGGTTCTTGTTTTTGTGAATATCCTGTCTGATTGTTGATAGCTAAAAGCTTTTCGCTTTTGATGATGTTGCCTGCTCCTTGTATAGGCATTAGGCTTGTCCAAAGTCTGTGTTCTCCATGGAACTAGGCCGCACTATCGCATCAGTAACATGGACAGACACGTTTGGATAAACCATACGTGTATGCATCTGTTTATGTTTTTGCCCGTCTGTCTACTTGGTGATGAAGTCAGTGTTTGCATAACCTAACACAGACACACTGCTTGACTATACTAGAAGCTTTTTTTGTTCGTATCATCTTATCACGTTCCTCCCACAAAAGGCACAAAATGCTGAGCTTACCCTAACACAATCAGATCAAGGGCTCATTTCATTGGATTCAATAACACATCATCCTATTGATTCTGTGCAGTGTAGCCTATCTCAGAGAGCTGAGATGAAGGAAACGATTGCCCAGAGCCCAGTTCGGAGTTAACATTTTGTGTGTGAGATGAAGAACTGCTTGCTGGGCTCACGTTACTTTTATAGCACATCTACTTAAGCTGATAGCTGCAGCGTTTCAGTTTCCTTGCTCAGAGGCAGCAAGGCCCCTGATTGATGCCGCATGCAGTTTTGCATACTTCAGTTGCAACAGTGACATTTATAATGGATTGTCTAGTTATAGTGGTGAAAGCTCGCATTATGAGCAAACATAATTACCTGTCATCTCTTTATGCTTTAATTTAATGCATGTCTCAAAACTTTTTTCACTGCCATCTAAAATGACAAACTGTACTGCAGCCATCATAAAGGCCATGTAAACATTCCCAAAATCATAAATCTCATTTGTGTTGATGATAATGAGAAGTAGAAAAAGGTGAAGGAGATCAACCGAAAGAAGTGGAAATACATCAATCCCTCTTTCTCCACTATTTTTATGCATTTTTAACTAACTAGCTAATGTTATGTCATTCAAAGTAACAAAATTGTGTGATCTTTCAGTACTTTAAAGAGTAACTGACACGCTGTTTCAGCTAAGACATGCCTCTTTCACAGACTGAAACAGGCATTTGAACCTGGGGAACAGTGGGTGGGCAATGGGCGGCACTGAGGTAGCTACCACTATCAACACCCCCGCCCCCCTCATGACAAACAGTCCCACCCACAACACACACACACACACACACACACACAGACCCAGTGTGTCACTACACTGCACTCTGGACATTTGGATTACAAATGGTTATCCTAATGAAACAGCCTGCTACACCTCAGCTGTCTGATCTACCAACACAGAGGCTGCACCTCTCTCATCTCAACACAGTAACAGCGTCCAGCCTGTCGGCAGTCACCTGACAGCAGTGGGAGATTTAAACATGCCGACGTCTGATAACCTCCTCTGTCCCGAAAGAAAGCAAAATCCTGTCATGTAACATTACTCATGACAAGATCGCCCAGTCAGTACAGAACACTCAGACAAGCTAACGTTAGCATGTTATCGTGTTTTAGTGTCTGACACACTGTAATGAATGGGTGGTAATGAAAATGAACTCACTGGAGACGACACACCAGTCCTGCCCGGTTTGTGACAGCTTCTGCTTTCAGATGAAGTTGCTTGCAAAATTATAATCTGAGTTGCAACTCCAGGTAGTTGAAGAAGCTCTCCCGTGTAAAAGGGGGTTTGGACATAAAAAAAATTTAAAAAATAAAAAAAAATAAAAAAAGGTGCGCCATTGAAGGCTAACAGCTACGACACGCCACCGTAATGCAAACAGACACCGGTGTGTGTTTTCTCGGCTGGCAAACAGAACAATCCCACCCGGGATTACCACGTTAGAGACTTGTTTTTGTATGCTAAGGCCTAAACTATGATATAAACAGAAAGGCTCAATCAGAATGAAAGGCCATATCGAAAATAAAGGCTGTAGTTATATGCTAACTCACCCTGAGGTTACACTGACAAAAATGCAC
>OMKZ01042356.1:0-37056 GCA_900302535.1 Neoniphon sammara
TACTTAAAAGTATGTTACATATTCAAAACTAGGATTAGAAATTTGCAAGTGTTATAACTTTGGCAAAAGTTCCCTGGCACGCCCCAAATCCGTTGCCATCGTAACCGAGGGTCGCGTGTGGCAGGCTCATCTGCGTCCACTGCGCATGCGCGTGTGTTGACACCCACTTTGGCAAACAGGAAGTTTGAGCAATTTCCCCCCACCCCTAACTATTGAGTCGACCATCTTTGATCATTCACGATCTTTGGTCATACCACTTTAGTAAATTTGCTACACGAGTCTCACATTTTCCACACTGTTACTTCCCGCTTGACCCACATTCCGCTTGGACGGCGCACCGGTTTGTTGCATTGTTGCAAACCGGGTACTGTCTCTTTAAAGAAAGGGGCAGCGCGGTTGGAGCTGCAGCCCTTTACGGGTTGAACCTTCGCTCACTCAAAACCCATTCATAAATAAGACATCGTGAAGAAAGGAAGTGTAGTTGCATCTGATTTCTCATTGAGCAAACCGGATGCGAGGGGCGAGCAGGGACCAGACATGCTCATCTCGGTCGGGGAATGTGAATCGGGGCCATGGGTGAGAGAGCAAAAGTGACTTCCGATGGCTGACCCCCCTTCTAATGGTTTTGACTTTGTGTACGAGCCATCAGGAGGCGGCTTGTTTGTGCTCAGAGCTCATTTGGCAAAACAAAAATATGCTCATTCCCTCGCAGGGCTCGGCGATTTTGGTCTGTAGGTTCTTCCGCTCAACCCAAACAACCCCGGTTTGAACAGCCTGCCGCTTTCCATCGTTCTTGTTTGTGATTAAAAAAAAAACACACATCAGCGGATCTTCGGACTTGGCACACCAATGGAAGAGTGAGTTATGGCAGCTAAAGAGGAACTCTACTCCAAAGTGACCCCGCGGAGGCAGCGCCAGAGCCGGCCAGGCACCGTCAAACATGGGTCCACTTTGGACGTGCTGCTGTCCATGGGCTTCCCCAAGACCAGGGCGTGAGTATACAGCTGCACTCTCTGCAGCCGCCAGTGTGTGCAGCCACTGAGTTGCACACAACATCTGTACTGCGTCTGGGATGACCTTATAGTGCAAGTAGGAATCAGGTGGGAGCTGCAGAAGTTTCCACGTCTAATGTCCATCACTTCTCTGTGCATGCAGTTTGAACATCAGCAGCATCTTCAGCATCACTGCAGCTCAGACAGACAGCCTGCCCTGCATTGCTTGATACGTGTCAGGTCAAACAACCCCTGTCCAGTCATAGTTTTTGCATTCAGCACAAGCTTCCACAGCCATATTGCATGTTCCAGAGCAGGGTTATGCAATGGGGATTTAATCCTACTGTTGTTTTGGAAGGTTAAACCACTTTGATCGCCCTGCCATTGTCTTGAGTTTTGTCTGGGCCAGAGGCAAGCATCCTGCAGGAAGATAATACAGCAGAAGGATGCGTTAGAAACAAGTCGAGGATAAGCTTTCAATTCCTGGAAAGTTTGTGGAGCATCTGCTGCCTTAAGTATGTATTGTTACAGATGTTTCCATGCTTTAAATGAAGAAAGAAAAAATCATGCCTGCTGTTTGTGTTGACGTGTGTTTGTGTGTGTGTGTGTTTGTGTGCGTGTGTGCGTGCGCGTGTGCACCTGTCACTCTGTTTTTGTTGACTATTTTGAGCAGCTCTCTTTTGATTTTTTTTTTTTACTGAGCATAAGCTATTTGGTTCACTAACTACTGAGCTACACAGAACTACAATGAGTTAATTATTTGAATATTCAGAGGTAAAAATGATGGGAAATGGAAATCTGTCTTTGAGGGGGAAGAACAACTGAAACCCACAAGGGATTGGCTGATGGCTGATTGCTCTCATGCAGCATATTAGTGCAACTATTTATTCCTTTTTGAGTAATATTATGAAACCTAAAGGGGGAATATCAATCAGATTAAAAATATATACATGTTCCCCCAATGGTCCAAGGCAGTCCAGTTAACATTTGAGACCATAAACAGCGGCAATTATCAAATAAAACAGAAAGCAGAGTAATAAAATTTATACATCTCATTAAAATGTTAAGTCTGCCATTGAAATATTAAATCTGAAGATCCCCCATTGTCAGTTAATGGGATATTATATCTGTGGACATACAAAGTGTTGATTTTTTTTTAAAGTAAAGTGTACTTTATTAAACCTTGCTTATGTTCTTTGTCTCCCGCTACCAGGCCAATCTCCAGGAAAAGTACTTTTACCAAAATTGGACCTTTTGCGTCAGAGCATTAAGAAATTCCAGGCCGGTTTTAGCAGACTACATGACACAAAAGCAGCCTTTTTTCTACCAACCAGTGACCTTTTAACAGCAGGTGCAGGGGAATGTCCGGCTTTAATCCTTTTTGGACCTGAGCACAGCCTCTGATACAGTAGAAAGGGCAATTTTAGCTGATGGCTGAAAACACTGAATTGGTATCAAAGACTGTGAACAGGCTTCATTCTGCTCTCTCTGTACAAACTCTTTCTTACCATATAATTTGTGCTCATGACGTCCCCTTTTCATTGTTTGTCAGTGACACCTACATTGTATATTAAACCTGATGATCCAAATGGCCTCATCTTCCACAAAAGCCGTGCAGACAGTAGGTGCACGGTGTCTCAGCATTGTACTCCAGGCAACAAAAGCAAATCTGAAATAGTTCCCATTGAATTTTTGTTCGGCAGCACCGTGCTTAACTCCCATATCTATTCCTTTCTTCCGTATCCGATCCAGTAGCTTTTGTGCTTTAAAAATGACTTAAATCACAAGATATGAGATAGATGTTGTGTGAATGTCCTAGATAACCACTCATATTTCTTAGCCATGTGGGGCCAAAGCTGATGGATGAATGAAGAGGAAATGGTGGTTTCATTTTTGCCCTAAATAGTCAGTTTTATTCGCAATAATCGATGTGCACTGTCTGCTTATGTGAAACGAGGGGCCCTGCATTCAGGAGCGACTGTTGACAGTTATCTGAGTTTTGATAAGTAGGTCAAGAGGGCTGTGCAGGCTTGTTTCTTTTAACTGAGAAATATCTCCAAAATTAAGCCTTTTTATCCTCAGCGAATCTGGATAAGGTCATCGATGCTTTTATCTTTTCTGTTTCAGACTGCAGCTCTCGCCGCTCCTGCCTAATCTACTCCACTTAGGATCTGCAGTGAAAAAGAGTGACTTGCTTTGCCATGCTGCATCTATTATGAATGATATTCTAATAAACCTTGATGTGATTGAGGCTGTAATAACATAATGAAGCATAGCAGTTTGATGACATCATCGTCAAAGCCGTCTGGCCTGATGTCAGAGGACACAGGTTGACAGTGTGGGGCCGGGGAATGTTCTTGATAGAAATATTGAATAAAACGGTACCCGAGAATCTGACCTTAAACAGCACAACATCAGGATGACAAAAATATCGGCGAGACTGGAACACACTTGATTTAGAGCAAACTCTGAAGGGTAAATACGTGCGATTGGCCTAAAACTAATGCAGGTGAGGGCACATGAGACTTCAAACACTTTGTGACACAGATGACTTTTTTCTTTACCAGGGGTGGTGAACCTTTTCGATTGCAAGGACCACAGTGATATTTATCAAAATACTTTTGGGCTGCAGGCTATGTTAAAAAAGAAAATATATAAAAACAAAAACTGACCAATGAACCTAGCCTACACTACACTGTATTTGCAATTTGATTTGTTGCACCTCAGTAAGTGTGTACTAAAAAAAGTGTATCCAAGTGGATTAATGATGATTTTCAATTTTAGTAAGGATATTTAAAATGAAAGAATAGAAATCCATTCTTTTAACCTCTTACACTTTGATTTTCCCTTAAATGTCCCCATTTTTCCATATTGTATCATAATGGCAAATACACTGTATATTCTTTATCTGCTGGTTGCTTCATTGAAGCTACAAAACACATATTGAGTAAAATATTCAAACCCAAGATGCCATCATTTTATGGCTGCAGCATTACACCAAATAGAACATATCTAGATGTCTTGTGCATCATTTTATACACACATCCCTGTAATTCAGCAGGACATATTTGGTATCTCTGGAAACCTTGGGTTCTTCACCAGAATTTAGTTCTGCGGGTCTGATCAAAGCTCGGCCTAGCAGCACAAATTTGTAATGATAAATCTGTGGCCAGAGGTTCCCTTCCCCGGGCCTAAACAGAGCAAGAGCAGTATTTGGCAGGAGTTGATGCTACAACACCAAAACACCAATTTGTTTTAACTGCTCACAGAAGCTGCCCCAGCACCCAAGACCTGTCCCCCAGGGTCTGAGGTTGTTGTTTGGGTCCGGCTTGGCTCATGTGTCGGTTTCTCGGACCAATGGTTACTTGAGAACAGACATACAGAATCAAATGACAATGACCTGGACACTTTGGACCGAAGTTGGAAAGGGGCCTGCTTGCTGGAGCATCTCCACCTATTGAAGCCCTGATTAAATCCCATTTGCTCATTCTCTCTTTGTATGTGTTCAATATGCATCAAACTGCATATTGAAACGGGACAGCTGAATGCTGCCCTGCATATCATCATGCACCATTCATACCACGTCGAACACAATTCAAGACCTTTTCTGAATTGTTACAGTCCACTTCTTCAATTTGGCACACATCCAATCCACCAAGCTGCACACATTGCGATAAAACGCCAACCTAAACAACTGATTTGCCCCACTCAGTGTCAGGCCATACCCTGTATTTTGGTGCAAGAGGACGAAGGAATAACAGGCATAGCAGTTATCTGTCATAGCTTCGGGGGACAAGGGCTTCATTGTGTACGAGGGCTGCTTGAACCAATAGGGAGCATGAATCACGCACACACACTCAGGCCCTTATGTTTTACGGGGGGAATTCCTGCTTTTCCTGAGTCATTCAGGAACTGACCAGGGTAATCAGATGTGAGCTAGTTGGACAGTGGTCAGTCTCCAGCTGAGAACATGACAGAGCCACACACACACTGAAGCTTCACTGTGTGTCCTCTCTGGTCCCTGCGACTCGCTCTCTATAAATAATGGTACATGGATTCCCAATCCTGCTAATGAAACGCTAATGAAAATCTCACAAAAAGAGATCTGGACAAATTAGGGAATACTATTTGAAAATCAGTCAGTCAATGCAATGAACATCAGTTTGATTAGTAAACATATAATTTTGTATATGTATGTTAGCAGATATCATTATATATTATAATATTTGGGGGAAATTGTAATATTTTGTCCATACTGGCCAGCCATAGTTGAAGGACAGTTGAAGTCAGTGTTGGTTGGGTAGTAAAAATTTAAACCGGACTGATTACAGTTTCCTGCATTAGTTACTGATTGAAGAAGTTAAATAGCAGATGCGGAAGAGTTTGAATTATTTTGAATTGCTGAGCTCTCCCTTCAGATGAATCACCATGACACCCGTTGTAAGGTCATGTCCCATGGGAACTCTGTGATAGGTGCCTTTGAATACCAGGTACTGCTGTGATGATGTGTTTTTTTTTTTTTTTTGCTACCAGTTTTTGTTCTCACCACCTCCTCAGTCTTGTCTGTCCTGAAATCACCCTATGTAGAGATTAGTTCTCCTCACTGGCTTTTACCGCTGAAACAATACGTTCTCTGGAGTCTCATAAATTGTACTGGTGTAAATGGTGCTTTTTGTGCCATAGACATTCCATTAGTTAAAGTATAATAATAATTTACAGTTAAAGTTTACTTCCCTCATAATAGCTTTCCATAATGTATTGGTTTCGTTGAATTCAGTGATTTTGGTGCTGCTTTGGTGCTGCTTTGGTGCTGATTCTGTATTTGTATCATGAAGATATTTTCCACTGTCTCTTGGGCTTGAAACCAGTGTATTTATAATTTCAGAAAAGACCCCTAGCTTAAAGGTGCTCGCTGCAAAATTGCAGAGGGTTGATTGAAGTGAGGACCCTTAAGACTCAGCTGACAAAAAAAAAAAAAAGGTGGAATCAACACATCATGTATCAATGAGACGGTCTGACGATGAAAGTCATGTCGACTGGACCATCAAATAATGTGCTTATCCCACGTTTCTTTGTCAGTTGAGTCTAAAGGGTCCTTGCTTCAATCGGACCGTGGCAGTTTTGCACCGTGCATCTTTGAAGTTTGTCAGAATCTCATCTGCCTCTACTATAAAAGTACTGAAGTTGTTACTTTGGAGCCAACATCGCTGCTCTTTATTCGATCCCGGTGCTTGTGGTGTTACAGTCCTGAAAGAAATACAGACACTCAGCTGGCAAACACCTTTTCATGTCTCGCCTGAAGTGATTTTCATAGTGTGGAGAGTGCCAGTGGCAGTGGAGTCCTTCATAACCTCATTAACAGTTTATCTCCCCCTGTCTTGTATTGCATCGCTCTGTTATGGTAACTGTGTTTGTCGGTGTATGGAAGAAGAGGCTGTCACTAGATGGTGCAGAGCTTCTGTAGAGGTTTTCTGTCCATGTATACAGCATGTCTGTACTCCTGTGTGTGTTAAGGAGCCTTTCATATTGTCAAGTGTTTCCACAAAAGAGGGCATTGCGGAGTGTCTGAGGTCAAGATGGTATGATTGTGGCTTAAATGATAAGGCTCGTTGGCCCTGTTCAGGAGTCATGCAGGGTTCATTATCACCTGCAGTTTGAAACAACATCGATGTAAATGTGCGTCTTTGCAGCACTGATTGGCTGATTCCAGTGGTTTTCTCTCCTGTTGGGGTCTGTGTTGAGCGGACGTCACATCAAGACGAGCGTGGACAAGGCATACCGGCACGATTTCATGAGGAAGACCCAGCACCAGAGGGCCTGTGGGCCTTAGAGGTTCAGAGTTGAGAGAGATCGTTGTGCTAACTAACTGTTTGGTCCAGGTGCAAAAAAACTAAACCTGAAGAAGGTTCTGTAAAACAAAAATGGATGCAGAGTGCACATGCAAAAAGCAAAAGGTATAATATTAGAAACCAAGCAAACGTTTCAGCATATGCTCGTCATGTTTTGTCACTATGAAATTAAACTATATTCTTTTTGCGAGACCTGTGTCCAGTTTACAGGCAGGGTAAGGGCAGCACCATAAATAAACACCATAAACAACAAAAGGTGATTTATTTTCCACCATTTTTGTCTGCTCTGACATAACTTGAACTGAAATCAGAGAAATCAGAGCTCTCAAGTGATACCCGAACTTTTTTGCAAGTCAGAGCTTGTTTTTACTGAGTTACACTGAATGCAACAACAATATATTGCAGAACTTTTCCAACAAATGATACCTTTGACGACAGCCATGGGTGACAGAGGCTCCCTGGTTCTTACTGTTTATTCTTCTGCATCAGTTTTAGAGAACTCGTTTCGGTTTCCTAAGGTGCTCAGGTAACACAGACACACTTGTCTTTGGTGCCTCGGGTCTCTGTCATCTGTGTGTTTCATCGTGCTTCTTGAGCAAAGACAGTCTAGAAAAAGGCGCCGTGGTTACCGAGTTATAATGCAGCCACAGGAGATTTTGTTTTCCTCCTTTCACATATCTGTCTGTGAAACCCTGTCAGTGTTTCAAAGATAGACATGCTAAAAGTGTGAGGATGTTCTGTCACCTCACACTGGTTTCATAACCAACAAGAACAACCTTATCCATTAACCTCCTCCTTTTCACTCATGAGCTGCAAGAGACATCGCAAGAAACGACTTTTGTTAACCCCGCAACACGACGCCAACATGTAACTGGCATACAAGTTGTGTGTGTGTGTGTGTGTGTGTGTGTGTGCCTGCTGCCCATAAGAACAAACTCTAAACTTGTATTCATGAGGGCCAAGAGGAAGTCAGCTATTTCAGGAAGTGGTGTGTGACCTTTACTGAGCGCTGAGTGTTGAGACAGTGGCAGGGTGTGGAGGGTGTTTCGGCTTGGAGAAGAAGATCGTTCATCGCGTTTAGTTGCAGACAGGAAGACGTTTGTTCTGCAGACCAAACTGTCATGCTCTGTCACATTCAGGAAGGGAAATACTTTCACCTGACAGACAATGCAAAAAATAAACCCCAGCCCCTGCGACTGGGACATAAACCTGTATGAAAGCTTTATGTTGGAACTTTTGGTACATTTTTTACCATGTGGCAGAAAACCTTTCCCACAGTTTCTTGTTAAAACTGGACCATCTTACTGCAATATACAGGTTGATGTTCACTGAGGCTTTAGTTTTGGCACTAAGGCTTGCTTGTAGACTGAAATGTCAGATTGTAGTAATTTTGTCATTTTTCACATTTTCTCATAGAGCTAGGACATATGGCTGAAACCCATTTCACACTAATCATGAGGATTTTTTTAATATTGATATATATTGCAGTAAGACTTATATATGCACAATCACATGTCAATCAAATTAGTGGTCATTCCACTGAACAAAGTGGTAATGTCAGGAGTGATGTCGAGCACCTTCCAATATTTATGCTTTCAGTAAAAATTAGCATGTTATCAGTTTAGAATTGTGTGTCACAGTATCCAAAGATCACCATATCATCACCCTGTGATTCTACTGAAACCCATAAATGACTGAATTATCGCCCAGCCCTGTTTCCACGTCTGAGTCACATATACTTTCCATTTCTCCATTTTAGTACAACCAACCATCTGGCCTCTTATAGTGGACCTGATTCCAGAGGCAATTAACATTGTTCATTAAAATCCAGGACTGACCGATGACAAGATCATGCTCAGTGATAAACCCGTGAAAGGATCTGTCATGGTCAGGCCTTGATTTTCACTTGTAGCCAAAAGTCTTCTGGCTGCTGTTTTGTAAGTTTCCAAACAATTTTAAGAATTTGTCGGCTCTTGAGGGAGGGGCATCGATCGTGTGTGTGTGTTTGTGTGTGTGTGCGTGTGTGTGCATGTGTGTGAGAGAGGGAGAAAGCTGGGGCGAGTCTGGTTAGTATGCAAGATGGAGAGAGTTGGAGAGAGACAGTGAATGTGCACTTTTGCTCTACCTTCTTAAGGAAAACCACAACCAGTAGCAATTTAACGTTAAACACCAATTCAGCAGATTGACCCATCAGTCCGACAGTTGTGCTTATGGCGTGTTTCCAGGTCCAAATTAAATGCAAAAGGCCTCCAGTTGGCTGGGGATAGCTAAATGTCTTATAGGCCTTACTGTTCTTATTAAGAAATCAACATGTGCACCTACCATGGTCATAACTCTCAAATGCCTGCTGCTTTCCTCTCACTGCAGTGTTGCATTTGTTTGACGCATCAATATGTTGGCGACGTGCCCTGAATCTTCTATTTAAATATTTCCCTTGTGCACTTTTGCTTGTGCCACTCTTGTTAGCCAAGGCTAAAAATAACACGCATGCTACAATGACACAAGTCACATTAAGTTTGTTTTCACACATACTGATCGTGTGCTCAATCTGATCAACTTGGACATGATTACCCAGTGAGGAACTTTCAGCATTAATTCATGCACATCTCCAGCACACACACCGACACACTCTTCATCTAATGGTGTCACTCTCTGCCTAGCGCTGTGAGACAATCTCTGTCTGACCACATGGACTTCTCCTCTTCCCTCTGCAGAAATAATGAAGTGAGAATAAGAGCAACAGTGTGAGGCTGGATGTACATAGCTGGCTTTGTTCGAGAGATTGAGACTGTGTGCTCTGTCAGCCGGGCAGAGAGGCCTTGTGAGACACCCAGAGCTGGCCCTATGGGCTTTCAGTGGCCCTGAACAAGATTCCTCTGACAGCATTATTAGTGCATAGTATGGGCTTTGAGTGTACGCTACTTTCTCAGCTGTGCACGCTTTGCTCCTCCCTCTGTGTCACAGTCTCTGACCTCTGTGAATTTTCACAACGTGTGAACGTCACATCCTGAGGCTGATCTAGAGAGAAGATACGGGTTTGTGTCAGTCATAGCCATTTTTAGCTTAAGAGGGAGCAGCTTTTGAAAAGGCACCAGACTTTATGAACAGTAACAGTAATATCCTGTGCTTGGCTCAGTGTGGGCTCACCAGGCCCGTGCAGAGGTGGGGAGAACGTTTCCTCTGTTGATGGGGCTCTCCTGAGTGTAGTCACAGTCTGGTGTTGTGCAGCAGCAGCGCTCTCTGCGCTGTTGGTGTGATAAGTGGTTAGTGATGTGTGTTCGCCGTCAGCTTGTAAACAGGAAATGTTGATTTGCCCATAGAGCCGAGCAAGGGAGGGGCCACTGGGAGCGCAGAGCTGTGAGCGTAAGTGCATTTCTGTTCTCAGGGGCCTTTCTCACAAAGCAAGTCCAGCATGGGCAGGTTATCTTTGAGATAGCTCGCTTCAACAGTGATCACAGATAAGTGGCCTCATGAAAGTGGTTAATCAACTCGTTCTGTTAACCCCAAGATTTTCCAATCCATCTATATTACGTTTGCATGTAAGAGGCGGGGTTTGTAACAAATAAGATAATCACATGCAGCCTGAACAGACTGGATGATTTAAAATGAGATTAGATGAAACTGTTGTTCCCAGTGGTGAGATTGAGTCATTACAGCAGCAAAAGTAATTTGAGTCAGTGTGCAAAAGGATATACAATATAAACACACATCTAGAATATAAAAAGAAGCCACAGAAATAGTAGAAAATAATGACACAGTAAAAGCCATAAACTATAAGCAATTGTGGGATTATACTGCTGATGTGTTCAACATGTATGGGAAATAAATAGATTATGATTTCTTTTGTTCTTTCTCAAGAAGGACAAATTACAGTAATGAATAAATATGAGCACTGCAAAGTTTCATAACAGTGAAAAGCAATGGTGTTGCTGCCATCAAGAATACCAAGGATTGCTGGAGGTTTATTGCCGATAGTGTAAATACAAGGATTTTCACTGCCCCGTTGTTAGGTAGGGCACACAGTGAGTAATGATAGGATATTGTGTCACTGAGTCTTCAAAAAGATTTTTTATGCACGGCGTCGGCCCCATGTTCCCCAAGGCTGCACTGATGGAACATGAGTGCAATAGGCTATAATCTTTGTAGGGAATCGTGTGAAAGTTCAGTGCAATTATTATACAACAGTTTAAGTCATTTATTATTGATTACTATGTTCATTTAGCTACCTGCTATTTGTTAGAAGCTCTATTTTATAGGCAAATTGGCCCAATCAGCCCTTCTTCTGTCTTTTAATTTCAACAGTATCCCCCAGTACCTCTGCACTGTTCCCTACTTGCTTCATTCTTTTGAGTCCAATATTTTTTGTCCATATTGGGATCCTGTAGTAATGGTGACACCATTTTCTAGGGAGCTGGTTGAGTAGGTGTGCAGGCAGATCTATGTATTTTGATCCATAACTGGCTCTGGAGCACGTTATCTATGCAGCGCCGGTTACCATGGTGACCTCGGTTAGAAGTGAGCCACCTTTGTGACACTGAGAAGCCAGGGTTCAGCCTAAAGTTAGCTCGCTAACCCAGTAATCTTGCCTCGTGAGACAGGCCCTGAATGTGCACATGTATGTGTTGAGTGGTTTAATGCAGTTCAGTGCTTTTTACTTTGGACTATTGATGTTTCCCATTTCTATTTGCTTTTATCTGTCTGCAGATATTGCATACTATCCATGGTGCACGAGTGCAATCCACCATATCCTGCTACGAAGCGAAATGGTTGGGTTTCCACAAATGTTGTGGAGCGAGAGACATTGATTTGTTGAATTACCCAGTTGGGTACGCTCTCTCTTTTCTCCAGCACCTGCTGAGGAGGGACTAGCACATTCTACTGTCAAGATGCCTGCTGACGTATGCATCTTGACAATACATTACGTTCTTCTCTTGTGATGAAGCATTTTCTTTTGGCCCCCCTCTTCTAAAATGTTTTCTGCAGTGAGCAATGAGGAAATGTCTGGTCATAAATTCCGGTAGTTGCCTTTGGTCTTCGAGGCCCTTTTGAAGCAGCTTTCTGAGGTCTTTAGGCAAGCCTGTCGTTAGTTGTTGTCAGTTAAGATGGTCGGCTGAGAGAGCGAGTGATTTGTCCACCCCAGCTGTCTGCTGACAAGGAGGGTCGTAAATTGCACGAAACTCACTTTGCGTGCACGCTTCAGATCATTAAGAGTTTACGTCAAGGACAGTTCAGGTGGATGTGTTCAATCATCCTACCAGTGAAAGGGAGAGGGAGGAGAGGTTGCTTTGCTTGCATGAGGTGCACGTAGCTATTGTTTGTGTGTTATGGAGACAGAATGGTTGGCGAGCCACTTTCTGAGCAGATGCCCCCCGAAGCAGATGGGGGGGTGGCTGCAGGTCTTCGGAGGGACTTGGCTGTTACTGGATGAGGAATGGCGTTGTTCCTGCCTTTTTATAGGGTGGAGCCCAATAGAATTGGACAGGCTCACTGTGATTGGCTGAGCACATGCATGCAAATTTGCAGTGTGCTGAGCCAAGTAGATGAGTGTCTAAGTCAATATAGAGCCACATTAAAGGGCTCCGCCTGTGATCATAGAGCTACAGTTACCATGTGTTACTGTCACTATCATATGTGAGTGAAATAAAAGCTCTTGTGTCTAGTAGTGCCTGCAGAAACATATACAGCTGAAATAAAACTCTTCCTCTAATAATGCCCAATGTCATTTGTGGAAACAAGTGCTACTATTTTAGAGGCCTACTAATCTAGAATGAGTTTCCTCTACCACTCACTCTCTAACCCTTTTATCTTTGGGTGGCTGTGAACAGGAAATGCAGTTTATAAATAAATCATTCAGTTCCTCCTTAGAGCAAAGGAGAGGCCTTTGGGGTAAATACATGTATTTACAGCATTTTGTCCATGACTGTTTCAACTATAACTGATACAGCCAAACACTATTTTACAATTTTCTTCAAGTATGACCCATCTAGACTGTATGAGTTATGATGTATGAAGCTCTTTCAAGCTTCAATTGAAGCCCTGAAGCCTAATGCATTAAATTTTGAGTATTTTTTGTTATGTTTAGGTTTTATGCACCACATGGCTGCTTAAAAATGGCAAGGCAAAACGCCACACAGAATCTACTGATCATTTATATCTCAGGGTGGTAGCTTATAGTAATTTCACACCCATGTTTGTTTTCTGCGGCTTAAAAAAGAGCATTAAATTTGAAGAAAATCTTGTCTTGTTTGAGCCAGCATGCTTATTGAGACATTTGTGGGACCCTTGCTATTATTTTCCACCACAGGTTTTCATAGATACCACAGAGATAAAACCAAACAATCTAATGTTATCGTGCTTGATGTGTGACGTCCCACTCATCTGCATGCCTGTAATCCCATCATGCCTTTGAAAAGAAAATCCCCTTCTTTTCTTCATCCATACAGCACCAGGTGGAGTCTCTGAATAAGAAGATTGTAGCAAACAAATTACTCTTTTTCTCTCTCTCTCTCTGTAAGACTCAGGCCTGGGGGTTTATACTGTAGATGTCTGAAAACAGTCTGAGCTAAACAAATCTGTCAACAAATAAAACTAGGCCTATCTGGAGTTATATGCAAAGGTCAAGTGTGTATTTGTATTTGTATGGCCTCATAATGCAAGTAAGCATATATATGTGTGTGTGTGTATTTTCCATAGTGCGGGGCTGTGAGAGCCATCTGTTGGTGCTGTGCTCTGTCAGGGCACACTGCCCCAGGGTTAGGGGACTTTGCCGTATCTAGGACCCTCTCAGTGGGACAGATTTAAAAATAGCTCATTGAATGTGAACACCAGAGAGGCACAACACTCGCTGTCATTTCATCACAAACGGAGATGTGGCGACACGTCCGCTCCTCGCAGTGGATGGAGTCAAACAGCACTGGAAACTCCACTTCCTGCTCATATATTTCACTTTCATTTCACTTGGAGATTATGATTGGGATTATTGTCTTCTATTTTGAATTTATTCGAAACGCTGTTCAGAGCATTGACAAGCAGTGTTGTGTTTTGGAACAGCACAATTACCCTTTTGATAAATCATGAAAGGAGTATGGAGGTTTTATTTTTGTTATCTCATGGCCTGAGTAAATGGGGTGATTAATTCTCATTGGCCTGAGGGTGCGCTTTATTTTCACATCGCGCACAAAGAACTTGAATAGGGATTGAATGGCTTGCCATAGCTATTTGCCTGGCACAGCCAGAATGGCAATTATGGTGTTTTCAATGTTAAATACTGTAGAAACAATGTGAAGTGATTCAAACTGCATCCCGTGCTTGTGTGTTTGTGAAGTTTTGTTTTTTTCTGTTTTTGATGAATCACCACAACTTTCAAATGAACAATGCACTTTTAAAACTAGATAAAACCAGCATGGTTCACCCAAAACACTGATTTATTGAGCCCAGCTCCCTTTCAGTCTGAAGTAAAACAAACAGAGGTGTAAAATGATGAAAACTACTGCTAATATTGGCTTTTTTCCCCAAGGGTTCCACTACAGTGCATTTCTTTATTCTGGATTACTCAATATGGTTTTGAAACTGCCCTGAAAAAGTCTTGCTAACCATACTTAACATCACCATTTTGAGGTTTTCTTTGTCAGCAAATAGAAAACATCAAGAGCAATTTCTTAAAGTATGTAATAGCTGAGTCACGTCAAAGGCAGAAACAAAATGACTGAAGGCAAAAAAGTGGTCAAAAAAATGGTAACACTTATGAAATGGTGTTAGCTTAAAAAAACATTCCATGTTAACTCCACAACAGCTGTAGATACATTTTTCTTTCTTTTCTTTTCTTTTTTGAAGAGATTTAAATAATACTAAAATGGAGCTATCAGAACACTGCATTGTTTACACGCCACACTTTCACAATACCCCCAGATGATTTCTGCTAGCTAACGTTAGCTTAGCTGGTGGTGTACAAGAATCTAGTTTTTGAAGTCTTGAAGGCAAATCTACATCGCCAAGGTATCACACACCAGACTTTTTCCTCTGTCAAAAGACGACTGAACAGGTGATTTTTAAATCTTTAGAAAATGGTTACTGTTTAAGAGACATTGCCCATGAAGGTGCCTCTTTAATAGTCAACATTATAGTCTCTGTTTTGCATTAGGTAGCTCAAAAATACTTTAAATTAGTATATTACCCCTTACTCAAAACCCAATACCCTATTTCTGCAGTTGCCAGCCACTCTCTTATCATTATCACTCCTTATTTGGCACTGTTATGTTGAGAATGTCATGTTGATGTGTGATAATTTTCTTAGCGGAAGCTTAAAATAGTTGTTGATATAGCTGTGAAAGGCTAGCATATGGCTGATGTGTTGACTGATTGCAAGAGGGGTTAGAGATGGTCCGGTGGTGTGTGTGGTCTTTGTTGTGAACGTGCTTCAGAATCACAGTTCAGTCACATCTCCATATTCAGGGTTAGGCGTCTCGAAGCCGAAGAAAGCCACTTGAACCAGTGAGTCCCTTCAGAGGCAGCCTGCGATGCCAGAGGTTTTATAAAAAGACACTAATTAGATTTTGAGCACTCAAGAGTAATGTCATCAGCTCTCCCTTGTTTTAGAAAAAAAGAAAAAAAAATGCCCAAAGATATCAGACTTGAAAAAATGACACAGATAGATGTCAGAGGATTTTAAGATTCTGTGAGCGCTTGTAGATGAAAGCTGGTTGTTCTCTTTGTTTGCCACAACCACATTGCTCGCACAGAAAGCTTTAATAATGTTTCCTTTAACTTCACTGGCAGACTTCTGGGCTGTAATTCTGAGGAAAGAGGAATTTGCATATTCCAACATTTTGCTGCTGGAATGAATTGTTTACTAACACTGTGAGCTCATTTTCTGCCAGAAATCACTTCTTTTCTAATACTGTAGTGGCTATTGGACTTGGTAATTAGGTTCGCAGACCTCTGTTAGAAAGAGCAGTTGCTTACAATCTAATGTGCGTAGTTTGAACTTTATTTGCGGCCAATAATTTGGCCACATCAAGTGTTGAATGCAGTAATTTGCATCCGCTGACTGGTCTGAGTCCTATTTAAGAAATGATAGAACTACATTTTTTAACATTTCCAAAGCAAACACAATGTTCAAGCGAAGTGTTTACTACATGGATTACGATTATGAATTACCGAGCGCTTGATTTTCACTGGATTCTCTGCATGTTTGTTCATGCTGACAGCAGGCAGAGCAAACTTAAAAGTTCCAATAAACACACTCCGGATGAGAGAGTATTGATTTTGTGACTGTGTTTTGATCTCTCTCTCTCTCTCTCTCTCTCTCTCTCTCTGTTTCTCTCTGCAGACTGAAAGCTCTCGTCTCAACAGGAAGCAGAAACGTTCAGGCAGCTTGTGACTGGTGAGAACACACACTCAAACACGCACACTTGAGGTTATTTATTAATACAGAACTGGGCTGCGAATGGCCAGGTCTGCCATAGTGGTAAACATTAAATCTACTGACCTAAAAACTAGACACTGTTGTTACTGTGTCATTACAACACTGGTGCCCTCTGTTGGACGCTGGCTGTCCAGTCTCCTATTTACTTCCCCATTTTCCCATCTCTCTTCCAAAAAATATCTTGGGTCCTAACGGCCTTGTCTGTCTGTCTGTCTGTCTGTCTGGTCCAGGCTCTTCTCCCATGTGGACGACCCCTTCCTGGATGACCCTTTGCCCAGGGAGTATGTGTTATATCTGCGACCCAGCGGACCACTGCTCCACCAGCTCACACACTTCTGGCAGCAGTCCCGCCTCACCTGTGGCAAGAACAAGGCGCACAACATCTTCCCCCACATCACCCTCTGCCAGTTCTTCATGGTCAGTGTCAGCCTTACTCGGCATACTTTTCCCCTGGTTTGACTCAGGAGAAATCAACTGATAGGCCTCTCTCTGCATAGAAAGGATTACAATCCCTTTAAGTATAATTCAGATTGTCTTCAATGAAATTGCAGCGTAAAGCTACTTTTCATTGATTTGTCATTTCTGCGCCTATCTGTGTGTGTCGATCCTGACTTTTTTCTATTGCATTTTCATCGCCGTGCTCAGTGTGCAGATGGGAAGGTGGACGCTCTCTCCGACGCTCTCCAGACCACCGTGACCAAGTGGAAGGGTCGCTTCCCCGTGCCCCTGCCCCTGGAGCTCTACACTTCCTCAAACTTTATCGGCCTCTTTGTGGAGGAGCAGGTGGCCGAGGTGCTCAAGAGCTTCGCTGCCGACTTTGCCATGGAGGCAGCCGCTAAAGCAGGTTGGAGTGCTCCCCTCTGTCCCCTTAATGAAAGTTAGTTGATGCAGGAATATTGTTTTGTAGATGTGGGAGTTGGGGTTAATTATGATACTCAGGTCCACGTTTGCCCCTGCGCCCATTACAGCATCAATTTAGTAGGTGCTGCAGTGAGAAAGGCATTGTCGGCATTTTGTTCATGATATATGGACCGTTGTGCAGTAACAGCAATTGTTAGGGATGCACCAATATGTTTTTTGTTGATGATGATGATATCCGCTGTCTTCCCACCCAAAATGGCCGAAACCAATATCTGTATTTGTAAGAATCATAATACAAATGTGGGTTTAAAACAGGTTCAGCTTTTCAGACAAGCCTGTCTGAAGCTAACTGTTTCTAATGAAATACCATGTTGGCTTTATCCTGTTGCTAATGTGAGTTTCATTAAAAAAAGTCACAATAATGCCTGCGGCATTATTGTGACTTGTTGTGACTTGTGACTTGTTATTGTTACTGTGGCCACAGATCGACAGCAAAAATAATGTCGTCTGATGCTCATAGTTTGCTGATATATCAGTGCGTCACTGGTAATTATGTTTACAGCCTCTAATAGCATTTATAATTATGCATACAATCTCAGTGGCATGATTTCTTTTTTATACTCTATATTGTGCATAGAGTTTCCATATGCCTTCTTTTCTCCTCTGTCCAGATGCTCATGTGGAGCCCCATAAGAAACAACTTCACGTTACCTTGGCGTACCACTTCCAGGCCAATCACCTGCCAATTTTGGAGAAGTTGGCCAAGGGCGTGGACGTCTCGTTAGGCTGTGATTGGCTGGCTGTGCTGTTCTCCCGGGACATTCGGTTTGCTAATCATGAGGTACGCTGACTACTGTGCTTTTTCCTCACTACATGTACTTACCCTCTCTGCTATGAGGACTCTAATTACATTTAACCCTTGTGATTTGAATGGGATTTTTGTCATATGATCACACAAGGACATATTTAGTGACAGACATTTTTCTCGCATTAGCGTCGAATCAGAAAAATTAAACATGGACGTGGCCTTGGCTTGCACTGTGATGGCAGTGCTGTGTAATCTGGACAGTTTATCTACAATGCAACATGAAAAGCTAGAGAGGGAGAGTGGGGAAAAGTAATGCAGATACAGGAGATACATACACTAACAGTCATTTCCAGGCGAAGTGTGGATATAAAGCAGTGTCTTCTTGTAAAATTTGACTTTTAGAATCACATCTCCTGTCAAAACAACAAGAGCAACTGTAGCCTTGGTCCACTGTGTGACATGTGCCCTCTGATCTCTCCAGACGCTGCAAGTAATGTACCCGTATGTGCCTCAGAATGAGGACGAGCTCGAGCTGGTGCCAGGGGACTTTATCTTCATGTCTCCGGTGGAGCAGGGCAGTGCCAGTGAGGGCTGGGTGTACGGCACCTCCATGGGCACGGGGCTGTCCGGCCTGCTGCCTGAGAACTACGTCAACCGTGCCGACGAATGCGACACTTGGGTCGTCCACGGGTAAGGAAAGGAAGCAATGCAACACGAGCAGAAGCCTATCAGCAGCGTTTTTTTTTTTTTTTTTCGCTCTCCGTTCCATCAGCTCTGTCATATCGCCAGTGGAAATAACACAAAGTTCCAGGCACAAAGCAGCACTGGGACAGAGATGAGGCGCGCTTACAGCAGCAGCTCTCATAGCAGTGGCAAGTGATCGCTGACTGCCCTTGTGCAACCACACCACAAAGATTTCCACACAGACAGAGACTTGTGTCATCTGGAGGGTGCTTTATCTCAAACCCACAAATCCACAAACCCCTTCAGTGTGCATCCGCTGCACGTTAACCACACATATACACAAAGGATCTTCCTCGACTGACTGGAAAGACTAAAAACAAAAGAGAATGAATGGAATCAGCTTCTCTTGCTGTTCCTTTACTAAACCTGTGATCAGGGCTCCCTCCATTGTACTAGTGTCTCATACACAGTGCTTTTAATATTCCAGTTTCATCTGTTTTGTTTTGTCTGGTCTTCAGGTCTCACTCCTTCCTCAACTGTGCCTCCCCATCTAATTCTGGCAATATTATGGGCGGTTTATTATTTGATGGACAACTGGATGGACTTGGGGATACACCCAGCCTCGGCGGTCTCTGTTTACCAATGCAGGTGCAGTTGTATTTTCTTGTATTATTTCCCTGTTGCATGTATTTTTGTGTGATTAGACTGGTGATTTGAAGTGGGGGGCGTACCACATTTTGCTGTTTTCAATGTTTTTTTTTTATTATTATTATTTTTTATTTTTTAAGCATTAACAGCGTCCCTCCTAAGCGTCAGGAATGTGTATTTAAGTTGTACCCAAGTTGTATTTCACTATGCAGCCTGCAGTGCCTTGACAGCTCCCTGTCACAGCAGAGCAGCAATTACTGCGTCGGCTGGAAGCTGGAGCTAATGATTAGTGCTGTGCGACTCACATTCCCTAAGATCCCCGATTTGTGCCGTAGTATGGTTGAATTGTGGCTGGTTTAAATCGTAACAGCTCCAACTTTCTCTCAGATGTCGAGGCCAAATAGCCAGTCTTGCCTGTCCAAGAGGAGCCTGTTTGTGTGTCGCCATGGGGAGAGGATGGATGTGGTGTTTGGGAAACACTGGGTCACTCAGTGTTTTGATTCCAAAGGTTGGTCTGAATAAGATGTTGTTACCATACTGCAGGCTTATATTAGTCACCTCCTTGTTCCTGAGCGTCTTATTTGTGTTTGTGTAGGCCGATATGTTCGCTCTAACCTCAACATGCCGCCCAGCCTGCCAGCCAGAAGTGGAGGTTACCGGGACTATGACAAAGATTGTCCAATTACTGTGTTTGGCTCCACCCAGGCCCGTCTTGTAGGTGTGTATTGCCGTTTATTGTTACAGGCTTTTTCCACATGTGTGAGGATGGGGGTGTGGTAATGCCTAAAACAGGCAAGCATTGCTCATTATTATATTTCACTTGACTGCAGCTCTAATATAACAACACTGCCACATTCAGGCGTACAGACATTTTGAGTCCGTTCATGTAGCCTCTAGAAAAAGCCTAAGGACATCCTACAGGATTTACACCACATTCGAACATAAGAGGGGAAGATAATAGCAATTGGTTGGTACTCAAGAAATAGATTTACATACAGTGTTCTTAATCATGGAGGGTACCATCAACAATCATGATCATCAGTATCCAAGAGCAGCTCATGAACCCATGACTCAAATAGTTCCGCACAATGCAACAGGAAGTTTGAGGGAAACTATAACAAACTCTAACACACATTATATGAGGAAAATAGTCATCGGTGAAGATAGCCTACTGAAAATGTTTCAGAATACAAGGATTGCAGTTTCAAATGATGTGTATTGCTAAATTCAATGTAATGTAGATTTAAAACTCAAAATATAATCATTAAAGTCATTGAAATTGAAGTGTCAAAAGAATCACAATATATATCCTTTGCAGAAGATTGAGCCGTATTGTAATGGAATCTAATTTACTTGTAATCAGCAATACTAAAAATACACATATAGCATGGCCAACAATGAGCAAGACTATTAAATCATGTAAAATAACTGTAACCCTCAGTCAGTTATACAGCTGATCTGAGGTGTTTATCTAGCAAGCTAATATTTGCTAAATTATTGCTACTCAGGTCCTACTTGACTAACAGGGAGGGTGCAAATAGCCAAAGATGAAGAATCGCTCTGCAGTGGTTATTTGAATTTCCTGTGTTTTACAGGCAAACACTTCACTTTCACTGTGTTTTTTTTTTCAGTGATAATTCTTATGCACTTCTGATGTTCTTGTAATCTTCTGTTTCTCTGAAGGTGAAGCTCTGTTGGAAAGCCACACAACAATAGACTTTGTTTACTGCTCTCCCTCGCTGCGCTGTGTCCAGACCGCACAGCACATTCTGCAAGGTAGGACAGCCTCATCATCATCATCATCATCACCATCATCATCATCCATCATCATCATCATCATCACCACCACCTTGACTTGTGTAACTACGTCATGTTCACCATCCATTCAGGCTTTCCAGCTGGTAGTTTTGGCTGTATTGAAAGCTCTATAGGTGCATAATAATGTTGTATTTTGTTTGTACTTTTTTGGTCTTACACTTTATGTATTTGGCTCTCAGCAGAATGAACCTAGTTAAATGTAGCTTTAATAAATTACAGTAGAATTCCTGTGCTATCCAGAGGCGTCACCAGGAATCAAAAGGGCTGAGAATGCTGAGAAGAGGCTGATGTTCAACAAAAGATCCAGCCTCTTTTCCCCATCCGTCCTTACCCTCACCTTGCTTTGTGTTTACACTGTGCAAAAGCATGTAGTGAAGCATCAGAGCTGCCTGGATTTCATTAAAGGCTCTGCCATATTAATTGAGTTTAGCCACAGAAGACCAACAGAATTACTGTCACAGCACCAAGTCTTATTTTTTTTTGTCAAGATATATTTATAGCTTTTCTGTAACAGTTAAAACAGGAGAGGGAGACGGGATGACATGCAGCACGAGACAAAAGTCAGTCTCAGGCTCACAGTGTTTCGAGTAAATATATCTGGCTCACTGATCCACAGTGACCTGATTGTTGTTAGGAAAGATTTTTCACTTGGTTCCTCTCTGTTTCTCTGTCTCATCTTCTGTCAGGTCTCCAGCAGGAGGGAAAGACAAAGATCCGTGTGGAGCCTGGATTGTTTGAGTGGACCAAGTGGGTTTCAGGCACATGTTTACCTGTCTGGATCCCCCCAGCTGAGCTGGCCGCTGCTAACCTGAGTGTGGACACAACATACAGGTAGGCGATGATACTAACTAACTCGCTGTTACCTACTGTATACACACTGCTGGCTGTGAGGCAGGGGATTTAACCTCTAACTTATTTTATTTTATTTGATAGGGACAATGCAGCTAACAGTTATATTTCACAGTTGAAATACAAAACATATTGCACATGTAGTTAGTACTAATTTGTGATCCATGTCCCTGATCTATTGTTTTCTTATTCTGTCCATCCTTTTACCCCTAGACCTCATATTCCCCTCAGTAAGTTGGGCGTGTCGGAGTCCTACGACACCTACATCAGCAGGAGCTTCCAAGTGACCCGGGAAATCCTGGCAGAGTGCAAAAACCTTGGTAAAGTTTAATTGTTACTGTAGCCAGTGTGTAAAATTACCGCTCACCGAACGAATGCCAGTAACTTTTTGAGTTACTGGACAGTATGGTGCGCCTCCGTTATTCAATCTTTTAGTGCCTTCAACTGCTCATCAGAAACATTGTATTTACGAGTTGAGAAGCACATGAATGCCCCCTCAAACTCATAATTAACAGTGGGAAACTGGGAAATAGAGATGATACCAGAGTTTCTGAGTTATGACTTTTCATGACAACATGCATGCTTATTTGGGAAGTGGAAAAGAATAAAGAATATATACCTGATGCACAGTTTATGCGCTTCACTCGGCTACTGATTTAAAAAGCAACTCTTGAAAACTTTTGTCTTGTAATTATGTTACAGAGATTTCAAATGACACCCACATTTTCCCATCAGGTTGCTATGGTTACCCAATATTTCCAACCAAAGCACTTGAATGCCAGTCAAGTCATAAGAAGGACTTCTGATGTTAGAAATAAGAGCCTCCGACTTGCACTTGAAGGCAAGATCTGCTCTTTGCCTGTTCTCAATATTTGTCCCTGCTGGCCACCATACCCTCTCTGACCATGATCCAATCAGATCAAAGCAAAACAATGGCTCTGTATCAAACAGGCTCCTGATTAGTGGTCTCTTACATTGGCTCTACACAAAGCGCACAGTACCGGACTCTATGCATGAAACAGCAGGGAAGGAAATAGGGTGACGACAGCAGAACTTGGCAGGTTAACCACAGCTTTAATTTCAGACATTGTTCCCGTCTATGTAATATGGAAATGAATGTGTGAAATAACCAGACCATTTCAAGCTGTAATATTTCACGCAGGAAACACGGTCTTGATTGTGGCCCATGCGTCCTCCCTGGAGGCCTGTACTCGCCAGATGCAAGGCCTCAGCCCACAGAACTCCAAGGACTTTGTCCAAGTCGTCAGAAAGGTTCGTCTGCTGCTTCAAATTGTGTCTCTCTGCATATTTCATCTGTTTCTAGCCTCATTTCTCTTTCTGTTATTGATTTCATTCCCCCTCTCTCTCTCTCTCTCTTTGTGAGCTAACATGCATATTTGTCTTTTCTGTGTCTTTGTGCAGATTCCCTACTTGGGTTTCTGTGCTTGTGAAGAAATGGGAGAGACAGGGGTGTGGCAGATGGTCGACCCACCCATTCTGCCTCTGACACATGGACCCAATCACAGTTTCAACTGGAGAGAAATGCTAATGCAGGACTGAGGAGTATGCTATTTGGCCCTCCATCTCCTGATGGCCATGAACTGCTGAATAAATATTTATTCTCTACCCACACTGCTATAAACCCAACCAAACTACCAAAAAAAAAGAAAAAAAAGAAAAAAAAAAACATCTGGCTTCCGTCAAAAACACCATGGAAAAATGCTCATTCGTTGAGGCAAAAAGTATTTCGGATACGCTGCTCTTGAATGAGAAGGTACTGTATGTGTGGAGATCAGAGCAAAGGTGAGCTACAGGTTGGACTGTAAAATGTCCTGTGGTCGTCCCAGTTCAAGTTCAGACCACAAAAATGACGAAGAGACACTTCAAGAAATCTGGATATTTCTTGTAGGTTTAGAGTTGCTGATAGTTCCTCAGGTTTTGTGCCATGAGAAATTGTTATTGAAGTGCTGTCTGTGGCTCCTCCTCAAGCATGGGAGTCAACAACTTGGTTTCTGGGGGGGAAAAAAAACATTTACTGCCTCCTCATACACTGTGACGAGAGAGACTTGTACCACAGAAATTATTTTTCATGTCTGAGAAATTATTCATTTGACTCATTTCATCCGTTCCATCCTCCCAGAATGAAAAAAAAAAAGATAAAAAAAGAAAGCACAACATAAATGTTACTTTTGACAATCAGACAGGGGAGAGCTTATCTCAAGAGGTTCAGGGTTGAGATGGATAGATACCTGATTTGTTCCTGTAAATTTCATATCATAAAATAACTTCCTAAGTTAACATTTAGCTGAGCACAGCCATGAACCCTTTTTAAACCTTTTTGTAACGGCCATGATAGACAGGCAATATGTTAAGGCAATTTCTGTTGGCAGGATATAAATAGGCAAATGCAACAAAATGTGTGGGTGGTATACTGGCTCATAAGAAACAAAAGTGTAATGTCAAACAGACTGTTGGTGATAACTGCATTAACTTAAAATGTTGCTTGTTTATCATGACCTTAGGTCCTGTCTCTATCTGTAAGCATGATCACATTGCTTTTCAAATATTTGGTGCATTTTTATTTTAGTTTTTTGGTTACAAGATTTGACTGCTTCGTGCTTAATACAAGTTATTTTTTGTATGGCTCATAAAATCCTATTGATGCTCTGATTTTGCAGGTAGGTTATGTTAAAAAATAATAAAGCAATGATGAGGATTTGAATATAATTAGCCTACATATCAGCCTGTGCCATCTGTTCTGTAACATGAGTGGAGACCCCACTCATTTTTTTGTGCTAAGCTGTGGTCAGGATCACATTACAGTCTCATGGACGGCATTTAATGTCCCAGTTTATATCAAACACAGTAAGGTTTGTCTTTATTTTCTTCTTCCTAACTTAAAAAGCCCGATCAGGTATGCAATGTATACCATTAACATTGGAGCAATTTCCTTAAAGTTATCCATGACTTGCAGTGAGGTTGCTGTTCTGTTGGCTGCCATTTTGATTATTAATTTGACTCCCAAAACAAACATTCACAATCAGCAGAGCATGTACTTTCTCTATTACATTAATTAAAAACATTTAGGCTTACTGAGTATTACTAATAAAGGCCTGTTGTGCAGTTGTGTGTCTGCATGGAGGGAGTGAAATTTTGTTGTTTACCCATCAACAGAGAGAGACATGAGTATCAACACTTTATAAAATGTAACTTCTGGCATAAAATCAGGAAAAACCTTACCAAGGGAAATGTATTGGTACACCTTAAGGAAGTAGTTCATTAGTCAGTAAATAAATAAAAGTCATTAACTAGTTATTCATATCAGTCACTTTCACCCTCATCTTTGGCAACACAGTGAGTCAGCTGGCGCAGCTCCCTTAGCAGCCTCCTCCAAAACAACAGGAGTGAATGGAGACTGTTTATTAAGAGCTTCAAAATCAGCAAAAATGACCATAAAATTACTCCAAACAGCATAATTCAAGTGTACTGAAGCCAAACGATTTTACTGTGGGTGAAGTCCAATATTGACCTCATTACGTCCTTGATTTTCCTCACTAAGGCAGAGCTCTGGCTGCAGCAATCTACTTGAAGAGCCTTAATTGCTGCCTGGCTCCTGTGTTCCTCATCAACGCTCATTTACACTGGCGAATACAGAAAACTTAGAAAAGTTAAGCATTTTTTAGGCGACTCTTTTAGAAGTGATACAAGGCTACTTTGTGCGACAAGGGCTGAATAAAGAGGCCATTTCGCCTCCATGCACCTAAAAGTTCAACTTTACCGTTTGTATTTAATAAATTATTACGTCGTTCAAGCGCAAGCAAAACTGCACAATATTCCCGAGAGCACATGAAGGCAACATCTGCCTGCTGCTGTTGTGAAGGGTGGAAAAAGGAGATAACGAGGTAAACACTGGGCTTTTAGGCCAACAGCGCAATAGTTTGGCTAGGACATTTAAATTATGCTTATGGTCATATTTCTCCTTTTTGGAAGTCCAAAGAAACGGTCATCATTCACTTCATTCACTTTCACCTGTAACAAGTGGTGAGTATAATGTAGCAAGTTATGCAAGCTAGGTTCTGTAGCTAGCTAAAAACAGCATAAAAACAAACAAAAAACCCCCGAAAAAACAAAGATTTTGTCGGCAGACTTCTCAGTTGGTGACACACATCACTCAAACACTTGTGCCCCCTTTCCCTTTGTTTTTACCTCCAGTGTCAGGTGATATATTTGCTTGTTCGTGATAAGTTAAATTTGTGCAGTGTCTAATAATGTTGTGTAACTGTTTTGGCAGTCAGTTTGGGAGTCGATATGGCGGTGTCAAGAAAACACGACGTCACTGCAAGTCGGTCAAGGTAGGCAGAGTAATGTTAGAGGACGACAATGATGTATTTCAATTAGGTGGGCAGTGTCCTTTGGGGGTAGCAGCAACACGTAAGAGGACGTTATTTACTGTGATCAGTACGATGGTGGTGTAGTACCATCAGCATCATCGAAGTACGCACTATCACAACAATGGACGCCTCCTTGTTCCAGGTATTGTGCAGGTATACTGCTGTATATAAATTGCAAGTGCATTCATGCAAAGTTTTCTTTAAAGTAGTGCGCACACACATGGGCATAACAAAGACGACGAAGTTGGCAGACTAGGTCCCTAGTTGCCACAACAGGTCATATTCAGTTTTTGAAAGAGCTTGGTTAGCATATAAGAGAAAAAGGAGATAATGAGGTATCAATACATATTTTTCACTAATCAAATTGTTTGGCTGAAGCTACCGTACAAACAGAAATGTAACAGTGTGTCCATTAATTCAGCAAAAGTAAACTAAAAGCAGTTGCAAAATTAAAAGTCCTTGCACAGAGGTAAAAATTATACCTCAAAGCTGATGATTTTGATGTTTTTATGCCAGTAAATGTAGCCCTGACTGTCAAAAATCTAGTCTTCTGAACATTCCAATAGATCTGTTGACCCCTGGGAGCCTCACAGCTATTCTCTTGAACCCTGCAGCCACCTTGAGGCTACAACTGCGGGTTCTAGTGATGAATGCATAGCTCACACCAAGTTTCACCAAGTTCAGTAACTTCTTTAACTATCTTTTAATGTTCATAGCACTTTCATTATGTGCTTACAATGGCTTGCTTTGCCACACAGTGCCACCATATCACCAGGTTCCTTTCTTTTTTTTTTATCAAAGAAAGTGATTGAATGTCAGTTTGAACATGCAGCTGTTTTTAAAATATGCCATTCGTAACTTGTGCTTCCAACATACCTGAAATCCAACCTTTTGTAGAAAGTGGAAGAATTAAAACACGCTGTAATGATGGAAATGAAGTGGGAGCTACACCTGCAACCACTTACCAGTAGTGTGCAGAGCATGCACACTACTTTGAACTCTCCTTGCTTGATTGTCGTCAAAAACATGACAAAAACTAATATCATGAAGTATAAAATATTTGTGTATGTATGAGGCATCACTATATGTGATTCAGAAATGGTATTTGTTATGTTGTTGACTCAAACTGAATACAGCATGGTGCTGTCTGTAAGAGATAAAATTTGATGTTTTTTTTAACAATGACAGTAAATCAAGGTCTCTGATATTCTTCATAAGGTTTTCTCCTACCTGTTTCAAGTGTTTTGGATACATTTCAAGTATACTATAAATGTCTCACTGATGACAGTCTGCTCACACTGTTATAACTTCAGATGATGTTTAAAGGAATAGAGGTGGTAAATAACAATCTCTTCTGCACTAGGATTTTTGTAAATGTGCATTGATTCCACATGTTCTATGCATGCCAATGGGGAAAAATATTGTAAAAGCTCACTTATTCAAGATAATCAGGTTCCCTGAAAAGCAAACCATACATGAAACAAAAATCTTGTTGATATTTTTATGTATTTAATTTGTTTAAACAAGTAATAGTAAGTATTTTAGAAAATTACGATGCCAATACTGTCTCTCTGATTATGTCAACGTAAAATATGGGAATAATGTGCTGCTTAGGGAAAAATTTGTTTGAAAATAAATACTTCACCCTGTCTGCTTTGCCATTGGGGCTCCGGAGATTGTGCATCTGAAGTATGAGATCACACACACACACACAGAATTAGAGACAAAGACAGACTGACACTAGATGGTGCTATATGATGCCCTATATTTCAAGCAGTTCTTCATTTTGAATTACTTGCAGATCACTTAGGCCAGCAGTTTACATACTTTTTCATGTTAAGGGCGCACAAATACATACACATTATTGCCCGGTCCCTGAAATGATAAGATTTCACCCCAGGGATGCCAACCTGGGAACACTTATTATTAGATATGACTTGGTAGAGAACTGTGAATTAGAGATGAGGACTTGAGTCATGCACCATGGAATTTTCATAGCTTGAGGCTTAGCTTTCACACAATTTTTTTGTTTGTTAATTATTTATTTATTTATTTATTTATTTTTATTTTGACTTGAAATCCAGTGCCTTAAAACTTGAAATTGGCATGAGACAGAATAAGACCTAGAAGTGAAGTTGCAGTGTATGTGACACTGTTTCTTGTGCTTCACCCTGTAGAATAAGACCTGGTTCACCAAATGGATCAGTATAAGGTGATACTTCACATCCTTGAAATGGCCAACACATGTCAGTTATTATCATCTTTGCTATCTGCATTTAATTATTTTGTCTGTTTTTTATCATGTAGAAGCAAGGTAATGGATAGTGATTTGGCTATAGGTTATGCTTTTTAGGTGAAATATATGCAACAAATGAATGGATTCAGCACCACACTTGACAGCCTGAACTGTGATGGTGTTGCTTCTTCATCCAACCCGATAAAGATTTCTGTCCCATAGATCTAGTGTGGATTATTCTTTTGATCAGTTTGAATAAATACCCAGCAGCCTCCTAGTAGAGCCGAATGGCTGATCCAGTTAACCCTCTGAAACTGCTGAAACAAAAATGTATCCAGCAAACTTTTTAATGTGTTCCTCTCAAAA
Source organism: Neoniphon sammara (assembly GCA_900302535.1). Taxonomy (NCBI): domain Eukaryota; kingdom Metazoa; phylum Chordata; class Actinopteri; order Holocentriformes; family Holocentridae; genus Neoniphon; species Neoniphon sammara. The sequence continues at coordinate 28,927 of OMKZ01042356.1, forward strand.
TAAAATAAATTTTGCATATTAACTATTTTTTCAGGATAAATGATTAATCCAGTTAATGGTATGGCATTAAATAAATTTTAGATGTCAGCTTTTACACACAACTGTTATATACTGCCCAGATTTGGGGTGGTACTTGACAAGATTATTAATGTCATATTGCATATGAGAGCATGTCTGCATTGCCTGCATTTGAAATGTCACTGTTTCAGCTTTTCCACTTTTCTAAACATTGCTAATTTATGCTACTTTTCCACTATGAAGTCAGCCAAACTTGGTACCTAGGGTGTGTGGGCTTATATTTTCCTTGTGCATTTCACCATAGGGGCCATAGGGCAGGAAAGAGCAACAGCATCCCTGGAGCAGGTAGGTGTTCAGTGCCCTGCTCAATGGCACTTATACCCTTATAACTTGTGAATGTCTGCACATGGGATGCTCTTTCTAACCAACAGGATGCCCTGCATCCCCACACAGCAAACTATATACGTGCTCATCTGTTGCTCAAACTTAGATGAGTGATTCCCTGACCTGACTTGAATCCCATATCATGTTCTATTACATCTTATATCACTACAGAGGTTTGATTCATTCTACATGAACACTGATACTACATGTGTTCACTACACTGAATTTTGTTTTACCTTTAAATGTTCATTATTTTTTTCCTGCCTTTCTGTAAACCATGATAGTTTACCTTGTAAATTCTGTGGTGTTATATTCTAAAATTTTATGTTGGAAAACTAATCAATAACCATGCCTGATCAGTTTCACCTCAATAGATTTGATCTATAGGATCTTTGTGTAGAACTCTGTGTGTAAATGTCTTGTGGGTCCCAGTGTCTGCTGTCCCCCTGTTGGGCCTGATGACTGAAGATACATTGCAGAGCTCCCCTCCTGAGCCCCTCAAGAGGGGGTTCTTAAGTTGCTGTCACGCAACTCAGCCTTCCTGTTGTTATGTTTCACTTTTGAGTCAGCCTGTCATCTGATGGGCCAGCTATATATATCACTCTGTCCAATATGAGCCAGCTTTGGTATATAGGATGTATATAAGTAGGTAGGATGCAGCTAGTTTCTGCAGAGTCCTTGAACATAAGGTTGAGGCAGAAAGTGGACAGATATAGTAGAACATGTAATGTTACAAGGTAACCATTGTTCTCTGAGTGAGAGGAACTGTCTGTCTAGTTGAAGGCTAATCTAAGCCATTATCCAATCAGGTCAGGTTTTAGTGAATTAACCAAGTCACCGGCTAGGTAGGTTTGAGCCCCATAAAATTGAATAGCATAAGTCTCTTAGTTCCTAGAGCAATGATCAATAATACCTAATAATCAATTTTTAGTTTACTATAATTTTTAAATTTTATCAGTTAAAGAAAGTTTATCAGTTTATCAAATTTCAGCAGTTGAAAATTGAAAATGATTATTTTAAGCATTTTACAGGCTTGTGTTAATGAGCATATAATATCAGTGGAACTATGTTTAATAAAAAGACCTTGATAGGATTCACATCTGCCCTCTGTCTCACATGAACTTCATCTTAAAATCACGTTTGTTCAGGATACACCGTTAAAGGAGGCGCACAGGGAGCTGCTCATCTGTTGTATGTCAACACAATGACTGATTTCTATACCCATGTTCTGTTTGCTTGTGCTTTAATCACCTCTCATTTTCCTCCTTCATGAAAATGCAACAGACATAAAAAAAAACAAAAAAAAACATTTTGGGACGTTACCCATGATGCTCCTTGCTTGAAGAATAGAACAGAATAGAAAACAGTAGAAGTTTAGACTTCTTCAAGTTTATTTATAAAGGGACACTGCACATAAATAAATAAATATGTAAAAATGTAAATGTGCTAGGTTTAGCCATGTGGTCTAATTTTCATCTGTATTCCCTGTGCTGTAAAAGGCCTTAAAACATGAGATAGCACATGCAAGTAAAAACACAACAGTATCAAGTAACCAAAGACAGTTAAAACATAGTCATAGCACAGTCACAAATAGAGTACAATTCAATACAATTCAACAACAACAAAAATAGATAGATGGTACCTAATGACACAAGAGAAGATTATGAGAAGAGCTCACACTTCTTGGGTATGAATAATCTTTTATGAAACATTTGAATCTTAACAGTCACTCACCACAGCTGGGTAAGCTGCGGTGAGTGTATATTTAAAGCACAGTGCGCATAGCTACAGGAATGTAGCTGTCAAAACTTTGAACTGGAGCATCATGACAGAAAACTAGTTTGTGACAGAATTTCTGGGGATCATCTGAATGTTTGTCACGTTGAACTTTTTTATTTCATAACCAGCAGTGCTACTTAATGCTATTCAAACATAACACTATATACATATTTAAGGATAGCTCAAATAGTCTCATATTGTCTTGCAGTATGCTTTGTAATCATACATTTAGCATGTTGCCTTTGAACAACAGGGCTACTCATCCTGACCGCTAATATGGTCTGACACAGCTGTCACGAGTTAGTGAGGCCACCACACAGTCTCGAGATGGACTAAATGGGCTTGAGAGTGCAAGGACAAGGGAGGGATAAACTGTCAGTCAGGTAATATCATAGCAGTATTCCAGTGGAGAAACAGATCCTGGCATTTTTACAATACACATAATATGCACTGTCCAGGTCTGATACAGGTATAACCTTATAAAACTATTCAGGGCACGCATTTTTCTTTAATCTAACTCTCTTATTTCCATAATAACAGATTCCACCGGGTACTTGATATCAAATACATAAATGAAACTTTTGATATTATATTGTAAACATTTTGATGCTGCTTTGTCCCCGGTAAACACTGCTTGGTCCTTTGAAAAAGAAGCAAGTGAGAGCTAGAGTTATTTCAGGCTAGCTTTTGCCCAAGGGAGAAATTGAGTGACGTTTCCAAAAGCTTCATGAGCTCTCCCCTTCTCTCTCTCTGTATAAATCTGAAATTTCAGCACCGGTGTTATATGCATTCTTGCCCTCTCTGCTGAAGCTCCCTTAACACATTGTTATCTCTTTATAACCACTAATGCATTGGCTTACTGTATGCAGTAGTTTCTAAAAAAATGATGCCATATAGAAGCTTGAATTTGGTTATTATAGGTCCTCTGTTTATCAGGGCCCATTTTATCTGAAAGTACTGAAGCTCCCATATGATTCAACTGCTGTCCTCAGTAGCTTTACTTAATGTAGAGGGAGGTTCACTTGTATTTGGACAGAACTGCTCTTCCTTTTGCATTTCATTGCATCACTATAAAGATTCAGCTTTGAATAAGCGTAACTCTAATTTAGTTAGAGGGAGCATGGAGTACATGTTTAGCTAAGTGGGAATAAGTAAACAAAGGTCTGAGCTATGAAACCAACCTCATGTATGTAGACACACACATGAAAAACTTCAGTGGCGTTTTCCTCCTATGTTTTCCTTCTGCTATTTGCTATTGGACTTTATGGAGACATTGATAAGGTAATGCACAAAGGCTTGAGAGAGGACTGACAACAAGACATCAAGGAATTGGTTGTGGTTATGGGCTGATGACTTAGCTGAAATGCTCTCAAGCGCTGAATGCAATTAGACATCAAAGCAAACGGCATTTCACATTCAAAAGAATAAGAAGAATAGAGGCAAAACAGTTAACAATGTGTTGTTTTTCTGCAGTTTTCTTGCACAGAAAGTCCTCTTTGAGTTATTCACTCAAGAAGAAAAGGGCTGTACATTGCATCTACAAGAATTCACCTATAGGAACAAGCTAAAGAAACTGCAATAGTTCAGAGTTGTCCTGTCTTTGTAAGCTTCTACTCTGTCTTGTAGCTGTTTGGGAGAGAGGGAGTGGAGCTACAGGGAGGAGGGGGGAGGTGGCGTAAGGTTGGAGTCCCACACAAGGGGAGCCAGTGGAAAAGGAGCTGTGTTCATTTCATACTGTGCTCCTGTGTTTGAGGCGTGCTGTCTATGCCTCTCTCTGTTTTTATACGCAAAGAGTCAGAATGCACCTGCGTGTTTGAACAGTCACTGGTCTCTCTCTCTCTCTCTCTCTCATTCCAGCTCGTTGTTTATTATTGCTGTCCTGTTAGCAGCTCGTGCAGCAATCAGCAGGAGAGAAGCTAAACTGGATCTGGAAGACTCAAAATAACAAAAAAGTCCGGGCAGAGGAATTGTGTTTGGAAAGTTTCTGCCTCCATCTTGAGAGGAAAGAAATCTGAGGAACAAACTTCACTGTCCGCAATGAGGGGCTGACTAGAGGAAGACTTGTGTTGAAAAGGGTGAGTTCCTTACTAACAGAGTTCATGTTAAAGTTATGAGCCTCTTGTACAAATGCTTTAATACTCTGCAGTAAATACTGTAGTATTGATAAGTTTTTGACGTGAGTTTTTATCTCAGTTTGTGTATTTGTAGTGTGTGCGTGTGTGCGTGTGTGTGTGTGTGTATACGTGCACATGTACAGGCGTGTGCATGTGTGGGTGTGTTTGTGTGTTTGTATTTGTTGGATTTCACGGTGACCTGAGTGGTTGCTGGTTCATTTTTGGATTGCACTCAGCTGCTCTCATTCTCCCGGGCTATGTCTGTTTTTTTTTTTTTTTTTTTTTTTTTTTTTTTTGTTCATATGTTCAGACATCTCAAGTGTCCAGAAATAAACACACACTAGCACACACACAGCACACACAGGGTAAGCAGCAGGACGGTCTAGTGCCGTCTCTACTGTATAGACAGGATTCACAGACAATTTACATGCAACCTAATAATCTGCGTGTCAGTAGGACCAATATATCTTTATTCCAAATGAAATAATCTCATAAACATCTTGTCCAGTCTATAGTAGCTCACTTGGCTTTGACTTGATGGAAAGTTCAGCATGGTTGAAGGGTTACCTTGGGAACGATGCCTTCAAGAGGAGAATATAAGGCTAGTCACGCTTCTCAAGGCCAGAACCTGGTTTCTTCACAGAGATCAATAGTTCAATATCTCTAATTATTATAACTGAGTAGAATTTTACACTGCATGCACACGATTAGCAACTGCCACGCTCCTGTCCAATCAGTGAATGTCCACTGGGAGGCGAGCTGACGTTCCCAATTCATTTGAATGAGTGCAAGCATAGAATTTTCTCGCAGGATTGTGGGAACGTTAGCGACTAGAATTTGCGCGCTTAGTGAAGGGGAGGAGTAGACGTCTTCGCTACATTATGCAGTTTTTAAGCAGGCAGGCACTTTCACCTGATTGGTTAACACCTGCACTGCCTGCTTATAAACTGAATGATCGCTCCTTCATGAAACTAGTTTCGCCTGTTACTTTTTCCTCTCGATATATGGGAGACTTCACAACAAAGACTGAACGAAAATGATAATTTCATAATTACTTAGGAAAAACAAATATCTTCTAGATATCGTTGGCGTGGGCCCGTTCATGGGATAGCAAAGACAAGCACTGACTGGCGAAAGTAGGGGTCTCTGGACCCTCATAACCATAGGGCTAAAACTGGTGGAGTTGGGGTAGGTAGGCACAAAAGACATAGGCATTGGAAGATGGGACTTGAAGCGATAGTTTGGATTTATTTATTGACAGAAGGTAGTGTTATTGATGTATAGTCTTAGCTGCTGCAGCGGGTCCCAATGCTTTGAGACCTGACTGCCGCTTGGTGGCTCCTCAGACAGAGGTGAATAGCAACATAAGGGGTCAGCAAAAAAAAAACATTTTAAGCCCCAACAAAACACAAAAAATATTTCATCAATAGAATACAATCTATTTTTTGTATGTACAATACCTTATTCTCCACTCAGATTGACGATATATTTTACAATTGTCTTGGGTATTACAGAACGCAGCAGTGTTACTGCACACTGGAGCCTGTTAGCATATCAAGATGTCTACCAGGTGTTTTCAGTGAAGAGTCAGCTAACAGTTGATGGGCACTGTGATATGCTAACGGTCTCCACTGCATAGTAATACTGTTGCATTCTGTAATACCCAAAGTAGTTCCAAAGTGTATTGTCTTTTTTGCATGTTTTGTTTTGTTTTAAAATGTTCTTGTTTGCTGACATCGTGTTCATGGCCGACCAGCAGCCAGACTCACCCACTTTCATGCCAGTGATGGCCAGTAGCCTCGATTGTAGCGTTGTAGAGCATCAGTGAGTTGTATGTGGTGATTCACCATATGGTTTTTAGACCGTGAACAGCCAATAAAGGTGCAGTATTAGACGTGGACACTGTCAGCACTAGCACATGACTGACTGGACATTGTCACCTTAAAGATCACCTGCTGCCAAGTTTTCTGTGTTGACAAGACTTTCACAAAATCATTTTTTTGCTCAAAAGTAACTTAGTACTCAAGTATTTTGAAAGTGACAATAAGCAAAAATCTTGCTTTCTAGGATTTTGGTGATGAGTGGTGATTACATAGCGGTTTTGCGTTCAGCGCAAGGCCGTCATTGTAGATGGCGGTTGCTAATATTTCTTCTACCTTTTTATATTTATGTTTTCAAAGTAGCCTATCTTCGTGTTAAGATCATATCAAAACTTTCATGAACTTGGTGTATGCTGAATCACTATTGCATGGTATCAGTTGGCAATAGTTCCAGGTGATGTGCCTGGATATGCACACATCTGGGAGCAAAAAGCTTGCTAGAGGCACATCAGAAACAATTGGGGCAAACAAAACTCTCACTTTCAATATTTTGGACCAATGTAAGACACACTATTCATTTCAGAGACAAGGTTTCGATAAAGATTCTAGCCTTAGTGCTTAATGGACTAATAATCATTAGTACATTATCTTTATTGTTGAAGATAACTTTGTAACCTGCATCTCAATCTTGGATTAACACAATGTGTTGTGACTGTTTCTGTTCTTACCTTAACACGTCTGCTTCATGTAGTCAAAGTCATAAATAGAAATTAGCCTATATTTGCTGCAGTGTTTCTCATGTGTTTTGGATAGATGCCCCCCCACCTGTTGCCCAGACCCCTTACTCTGAGTGCCCAGTGCCACAAAAGTTAGCCGGTTGTGGTTTCTATTTAGACTGTTGTACCGCCTCTGTTGAGAAACCGTACTGCAGGCTGTAGATGAGCTGTAACAGTCATGTAAACAAAGCAATCACTTTCACTCAAATGAAGCCTAAAATACAGACAGCTGACATAGCACTACTCACCTGGCCATACATGTACAGTTGGCTATCAGGACGTAGTTGTCTATTTTATGAAAGATGGTCCATGCTCTGTATATGGTAGACTTGTGTGCCTGTCGCTAGCTAGCCACATTGGAACCAAGCATGCAAAAGTCTTTGGGTGTGTTTTATTGCCCTGTACATGGCCATTCATTGTTTTATCTATGCAAAAGTTGAAAATGTCGGGCCATTCAATGTTAGGCTGGCTACTCATGTCATCCAGCCACTCACTCAGGCCGTATGGATCTGGCACTTTTACCTTGTTACTGAGAATGAGTTTGTTCAGGTAACCATCACAGTCCTAAGGCACAAGTGGCAGGACATACTCTGAAGGTTTTAGAGTGATAATCAGTTTTCTGAAGACAGTTTTGCTTGCTGTGGCTAGCTAGTCAGTTGCTGAGACCTCATGTTACGGTGAACACTTTTTTGCCCCCACTCTGCATTTGCGTCAAACAGAAATCATCAAACAGAAAAAGGATCTATAAAGAGTGGCAAAATGTACCTTTTTATGCCTCCACGCTGGCGACAGCCATGGCTGGAGCAGCAGGTTAACCAGGTATTGCATGGGAACAGTAATACACGGTAAAAATACATTAGAAGAGAGAAAAATATATCAAAATAAAATTAAAAACAAATAACAAAATAAAATAAAATAAAATAAAAGCTTGCTACAAAGAATATGAGAAAAAAACTTCAGCATACACTAAAAATGTAGTAAATATATTATTTTTATAATATAATTTTCTTTGTGGCAGTCCCTGATGCCCGGTACTGGGTGGCAGAGACTGCCAGACTTGGTTCAGCCTTATTACATATATAAAACCCAGTTCCAAAAAAGGTGGGAGGCTATGTAAAATGTAAAATGTAAATAAGAACAGAATACAATGATTTGCAATTCCTTTTCGGTCTATATTCAATTGAATACAGCACAAAGACAAGATATTTAATGTTTAAACTGATAAAGTTTATTGTTTTT
>OMKZ01042361.1:12847-64569 GCA_900302535.1 Neoniphon sammara
CCCTGTGGTCTACCATCCACTACAGGAACTGCCTTTATATGTGTGTGTGTGTGTGTGTGTATGTGTGTGTTATTGCGTGAGTATCTGTGTTGTATCCCTGTGTTTATGTACAGTATGCATGCATGTGTGTGTGCACAAGTACTGTGCGTTCCACAATATATATATATATTTATATATTTTGGTGCTGTATGTGTTCATTGTTTTTTCTGGAAAACGAGATGAAACAAAAAGCAGCCATGGGCTAATGTAGCAATCAAGCTCCAGCCAGCTGATGTTTCTCAGCTCCACTCATCATCCAGAAGCGTGCCCTGCAGTCAGCTCAGAGACATATTAATGGCAGGGGGAGATACCATTGGAGGAGTGAACAGAGAACAACCTCATAACATTTTAATGGAAGCCTTCATCTTTAATCGGAGTCAGAGCGGAGTCAAACTTTCACTCTGTCCAGGCTGGCCAGGGAAGTGCTGAGTATGTCTTGTAAGAAGTGTCCTTCATTCACCGAGAGCACCGCGTCGCCTCAAGTAACTTCTGCTGCGCTGCACCGGAGCCTTTCTGGAACAGACAAGCCTGTACGGCTGAAGCCTCATTTCATTTCAGAGCAGCTGTTGATAGGAAAACTGTGACGTATGGGAAAGAATGAGCGAGGAACCTGCTGTATAAACAGGGTCTCAGATCATTGTTGTATATACAGGTAAATATTATCTATGCCTTCACATGCTATCAGAGTTAGCGTAAATACAAGTCACCAATTTTAAAAAAGCAAATGAACGCCATCTTAAGTCGCAAGTTGGAGCTTCGGAAATAGTTTTGATACAAGAGTTTCCAGCTTTACCATTTCATCATATGAAAAGACAGTCTCATTGGCTGATGGTGGGCAATTCTTTATTTCTCTAAACACACTGCACCTTTATTAGTCACTGATTAAGCCATTGACATTTGTTTAGATCTGTTACTGTCTGCATTATGTGCATCTTTACAATGGTGAAAAACTTCAAAAATCTCAAAATAGATCAGGCTAGCTTTTTCCAGTTGGAAATACAGCTTTCCAAATAGCACGTGAAGGCATCATATCTTTACAGAACAGCTTTTAACAGTATTGTGATAATCTTATGTAATGTTGATGAAATAGTGGAAATGTTATTAAAAATATTTTTTTTACTCAGAAGAGCAGAAGATCAGCAGGAAATGTACATCATTTCAAATCTCTTGTATGAAAATGCTCAACAATGCCTGCTCCAAAACTCATTAGTGATCTAAGGGCTTAGCTAATGGATCCTTCAAGCTTCATCAACAATGCTAACATTATGCCAAACAAGAAGTTATACAACCATGCAGAGTTTGAACAAACGCAGCTTTGATTAGAAACGATCAGTGGGAATGCGAAGCCTTTCTAACACATTTTCTTATTAATCTTGTGAATGGGATCCCCTTTGACAGAGAAAGTTATTGTTAAACCCTTGCTAATGTCTTTTTATTGCACATGGACGATGGCCTGAAAACTGTTCCAGCTTGTTCCCTCTCCATGTTAGAGGCCATTTTTAGAATAATCCGAGCAGAGACAGACAGGAGCTGAGCAGGGACAGACTGGAAAGGAGTCAGAGAAAGGAAGTGAACAAGTGTCAGGAACTCTTTGGAAGGAGAACAAAGAGCCCATGGACCTCAGTGTTTATGACTCTTGATCTGTGCATGGAGTTGAGCTTTAGTGCATGGCTGTTTCAGCAGCTTGCTGTGAATAAGGGCCGGCTCTCTGACTATGGAGAATTGAATTGGTGTGGATGTTTGTACAAGGGAATGAAAGACAGCAGGGGAGGAAATGCTAATGATCTTTATGGGCAATAAACAGGACATATATCCTCAGGTTGATAGATGCACATGACCTCTGGGGTGATTTAGTTACACTTAGGAATCCGTGTGAGTGTCTGGGGAAGACTGACGTCAAAAGGTCTTTTGCAGTTCTAGTGAACCAGATATGAGAAAACACAGACATTGTGAAGCCTTCATTCAGAACAAACTGTCTTTTCTTTTTTCTCTGGACCAGAACATTCCTGCTTCTCTTGAGTCTGCAGATTCTCGCTGCAAAATAGCGCCGAGAGCAAATAGCTTAGCTTCCACCTTCCTTGCTCGGATCTAACTGACTCTCACTCTTTTGCACAGAATGTTATGTCCCTTGCACCACAAATCTAGGGATCCGTGTCAGCTGACGTAACATTATTGATCTCGCTGGCTTTTCCCTGTTAATGACCTCTGTGTCAGTGTTTCTGTACATGTAATTAAAAAATATTTGTGTTCTAGTTTGTGATCAAAGATGGAGAGTTTTAAAGGCGAGGGAGGGTTGGCGACAGCCTTCACAGTGAGCTGTACCTCCTGCAGCAGCTCTTAATGGAGCAGAACTCCCCCACCTTTCTTCCTTTTTTTTCTTGCATCCCTGCTCTCCCACTCTACCAAACCTGAGATGCCATGGGGCCCCATTCATCAGATAACACTACAAAAGATAAGCCTGTCTGCTGCCAAGTCTGCTTTGAAGGGGGGGGCTGCCTTTACTGAGATGACAAACAAACATTTATGCACAAACAAAAAAATCTCCCAATCAGCTCAGTAATCTACAAGTTCGATAATTGTCATATCTTTAAGGATTTAATTTAATACTGGATGGTAGCAAGTCACATGCCTTAAAAGTAGTTTTCTAGCTTCTGGGAAATGGTATTTTCCCTAACTGCTCAAAACAACTTCATCTGCTAGATAAGATTGATTTCAAAAATCTGGCAGAAATGATTTTCCAGACATGTGTTGTCCATATGGGATGGGAGAGTATTAAATAGTAATGTCGTTCCACATTGGATGAGAAAGTAAAGTGATCATGGTTTGCCGTTCTTTTTAATCGCTGGAACAAAAGTGTTTGACACCTGTTGATGTCAGCTTTTGATATAATAAAGCACGCTCCTTTCTTTTAATCATGCCGTTCATTTCTGAAGGGCAGTGTTTTCTGAATTGTTGGCCTACACATGAGGTCCACATGTGTTGTAATCAAAATGCATTATACCTTCTTGCTGTGGTTATGGTGCATGTTGCAGCTTCCCCTCCAGATCAAGCAAAAAACCACAATTTATAAGAGAGTTATCTTTCTACACTCTTGTGGTATACCAAACGGCAACCAGCGGGAGATCTAACATCAACCAGCCATTAGTAGAAAACAAAGCCACAGAGCGGGACCACATGTTTCATAGACATGTAAGGTATATGTTGGCTTCAAAGTGTTTATACAGTTCCAGCTAAAGTCATGATTTCGAGAACATATATTCTAATGTAAAATACATTAAAGAGACCGATGTACTTCAGCTTTATGATTAATACTTTCCTCATTCCCACTCGCATCCAATACCAGCACTGGTGGGCATGTCTGCAAAAATATCATATGAAGGTTGGATTATTTGAGAAAAAAAATGTTTGTATGGCTGTACAATCTGTTGTGAATATCAAAGTTGTGCAGCTCACAAAATCTGAAAGTGATTGGCTGTGTCTTATGATGGTGCCGCCATCTTAAGCATTTGAGGTTTTCCCATTGTAAACCAATGAAATACCTTCTCCTCCTATTTAAAAAACTCTCTGACTATACTATACTGTACTATGTTATGCTGTATTACATTATACTATACTATACTATGCTATACTTCTCTATACTGTTCTAGACTACACACACTGGAGTTGGTGCTCTAACTGTGGGAGCTGCTCTTAATTGTGAATCCAGTGCCTTGAGCAACGTTTCAAACACATTAAGGGTTTTGATTGCTGAGTGCTGGACTTTTATATAACCAGCTTCAAATCATAATAATCAGCGCTCCCGCACTAATGTCCACCCAGCTGAGAAGAGTCATTTTGTTCTGTGGGATTGTGCTATGTAGTATTGTACACAGCTGAGAGAATATGAAACTACAAGGGCATGAAGTCCATTGATCTCGCTCTGATGCAACTTAAACGGCTGACTGGCTTTGTGAAATCTCTCAGTACATTTTGTAGTGGAAAGAGAAAAGGTCATATCAGTACACAGAGAACAGCATTAAAACATTTTCCATGTGTTCCACAATGAAGACAGAGAAGAAGGGGGACAGCATGCTTGTTTCTTATATGCAGTTTTTTGATGGTCCATAGGTTTATTTTATAATTTTTGGCATTTTTACCCTCATGTCAGCTTTTTTAGAGTGAAGTGAGCACACTGGAATGGTTGTGAAATGTTGGGGTGATAGAGATGATAGTGGCCGTTGGAAGAGAAACAGATACATATGGTGAAACTATGAAACACTGATCATAGTGTATCCACTGGGGAGTAGGTGGATCTCTGTAATGGATCCAGACAAGATTAATCATTAGCTTGTTCACTAAGTACACAACAAATATGACAGATGAGAACAATAAGAGAGAAGAAAACAATATCAGACTCTCTGCAATATTACATTAAATCATGGGCTGCAGTCTCATTATCCTATTTTTTATGATGAGAATGTCTCCAGATCTTTGTTATTTGAACCAGAGATATGGCTCTGCAAGATTAAGGCTGCCACATGATGGATGTTTTGTCTCGGATTTGTCTCAGTTGTCTCCTATGATTATTTCACCATGGACTGATCTCCTTCAATTTGTTCTCTCATTTGTTCATTTGTTTGTTCGCTCATTCCTTTTCAGACACCACGGATCAGATTTTGACAAAACTCATCTCATCACTTTGCTGGGACATTAACAAATTACACTGATGAGCCTAGAGGGCGGTGTTCATTTCTTTGACTAAAACTATGACTAAACGTATTCATTGACGACACTTTCTCGAGGACAGAAATGAGACTAAAACTACACAAAGATAAACCTTTGTTGACATTTTTGTCAACAAATAAAAACAAAAGTTCCAGAAATAGAATGAAATGAAAAGACAGTTTCTGACCTCCGTTTCGAAGGGATCCAGTTTACAAGGGGCAGAAAGGTGCACACCGCTGGATAATACATCGATAATGGAAGACACGTGTAGCTAATGTTAGCTGTACGTTACCTAAACAAATCTGTGCGCCTGTGTCTTTGCAACATCCTGCTTTTGGGAGGAAAAAGAACAGACATATGGGAAAAGTTTAATTTTGATACTAAGCACAATATAATAAAAGCTAGATACAAAATACAAGCAGCTATAATGAGGAATGTAGCTCAATCTATCTACAATCAAATCATTAAATGAGGAATTTACAGAAAAACTGGGAAAAATAATTCAGTAGAATTAAACTAAACTTAGTTTTCATTGACTAAAACCACTGTAGTTTTTGTCGACAAAAACTAGAATAAAACTAACAAAATTCAAATGGCTAAAAGACTAAGACTGCAGCTTCATGTAAGAATTGGCAGTCAAAATTAACACAGCAAGAGGGGCGCTACATTATTTGTTTGTTTCTAAATGTGTCACAAGCAATATCTCAGACACCACTGACTGGATTTTGACAAAACTTGGGGAAGTCATGCATATCAATCCATGCACTTCAGCATTTTCACACTCCCTTGCCCCGGGGCGAGTGCTATAATTACAACTCATAACACAGTGACATGCTGTATTTTAAAGCTGAGTGTGTGTCATGTTCCAGAGGCATTTCAACAAAAAACAAAAAACAAAAAAAAAAAGACTCGGCAGTTTCTAGCTTCATGACCTTTTTCCACAGAGAACTGAGATTGTTTTATTTTGGTGTATGTCTGAATAAAAAGCCGAGCAGCGGATCTTTGAAATGGTTTGTGATGGTGGTAAATCACATTTGGTGTGCCGTGCTCAGAGCAGTGCTGTCAGCATGGCGGTGTGTGCCTCCCCCTCTGTCCTGCCGCACTGTGGGCTTTCCAGCCGCCCCTCTCTGGGCCCCCTCTCCCCACTGACGCCCTCCCAGCCTCTATTGTTCTTGTGCTCGGGTGCCTTGTTTGAGCCCTTCCCTTATCAGCAGAACAGGCTCCAACTCTCCTATTTATAAACATCTCAAATATCTCTTTCTCTCTCTCCCCATCTCTCTGCCTCCCTGTGCCCTGGTTTCTCAAAAAAGCAATATCAAAGGAGACGCTGAACAAGGCCAATCAGCTGACAAATGCACCGAGACACAGACTAACCTGGTCTGTCTGCCTCCATCACATCCCACCATCCTCTCTCTACTCCCTGGACACTCCCTGCACTTTGCCTGCCAGCAGGCCTGTTTATTGGCCCTTTTTTTAAATGCATTGTGGGAGGTTTGTGTGGAAGGTAGTGCAGAGGTGGCCGCCCTTGTCTGGATGGTTTGTTTTATTGGTGGTCTTGAATCACCACATAGGTTTTTCTAAAAAGATGCAGACTTCAGCAGACATGAAATTGCTGGCAACACCGACCTCCCTTTTCCCACACAAAGTTGGGCTCGAAAGCAATGTACTATGAGAGAATATGTGTGTGCGTGCGTGTGTGTGTATGCATGTACAGGCAAGCGTTAAGTCTGTGCCACCGCGTTAGCAGTTGTCTATATGTCAAGCAGAGGTGGGACACACATGTTTATAGCTTCGTAGCCAACACATGGAGGTCTGCGGGTAGGATCAGTGAACCACAAGAGGATCATTACACAATTTTTCTTACATCAGCCATGGTTCCTTCACACCCAGAAACACATGGCTAAAGTGAAAACAAAGAACATGCCTCGGTTACAACCCAAAACATGAAGGTAGACTTGATTGTTGGAAAATCTTCACCGTAACGTCTCCTGGGATGACTGGATGACACAGTGAACTCAAGTCACTCTGCTGCAGCTGTGCAGAGGGCTGGACCTCAACGCCTTAACCTGCTTGTATAAGAAAGCCTGAATAAATGCACGGGCCTCCCTGTGCTTTCAATCAGATAAGAGTAAGTCCAGGGAGCAGGCATGGAGTTCCCTAAGCATTCCTCTGCTGCTATACACAAGGCAGCTTTTGTCTGCCCTTTATATCTCCGGCCCCTATTGCAGGAGTGCAGGAGATGGGTGAGGGGGATGCATGCTGTTTATTAGATATATAAGCCTCAGTTCCTGTGTACCTAATTGGATCACACAGGAAAAGGATTTGATTAAAGCCCACATCTCCAAGAATTAGCGCAGGTTTTTGCCACCTCCAGGGCATAATGGGCCACCCAGGAGTGGTATGTTGCATAACATTAAAGAGGCTTTGGCAGAGAGATAGTGGCGACGCAAATCGCTGCCTCCACAAGACTCAAATACCATTTAAAGGCACGAACCGATGTCATAAAGTTCTATTCTTCCTGTTGTCGTGTGTGGTTAGTTTACAGTCCTGCAGTTCACTTTTTCATCCATACTTGTCGGTTTTTAGGTAACGTTGTGCTTACCTTGCGGCTCCCATTATCTGCAGGCAATGGAAGAGTGCATCTGAAATCTGTCTAAAATGCAGTTATGAATCTTAACTTGGTGTGTAAGTTGCAATCAGTTGTTTACAAGGGAAAAAGAAGTGGAATTACCAGGAGTTAAGGGTGATTTACAGCTTAGGCAGAAGAGATAACTACATTTTTATATTTTGGGGTATGTCTGAAATCCTTTACCCCAAAATAAATTCCATTATTTTATATTGCATATATGACATAATTTGACATAAAGCAAGCAACCAAGCAAGTATTTACAAACGAGCGGTGACACTGACAAAACTCAATGGAAATCCTTAATTAGCTGTGGGTAGGTTGAAACCTTTGATATGAGTGTCTTGAGCAATAAACATTCAACATTAGCTTCCAGTGGAATTTGCTGTTACCACAAATATACACGCTTTTTATGATTCATTATGAATACTTTGTAAACAGGAAAATTGATTCCTGACATGAACAACGCAGAGAGGAGATAAAATCTTGGTCTCATCTCTATAGCGAGTGTGTGACTGAATAATGTTTTGAATTTGAAAAAAAGTGAGTTATATTGCTGGTGGACTGTTCAAGAAATTAAAAAAAAATGTTTTACTGTGGACAAATGATGCTTTAAATCCATAAAAGCCATGGCTGGAACATAAAGCTTAAAATGTCTCTTGTGTAGCCATGTGCTGTAGTTTTATGCACAGTGACAATGATGTCTTTTCCCAGTCTCTCCGGGAAGTAAACACCACCTTCCTGCCATTCAGTCTCCAGAATGCAACACTCATTAATTCACAATCTGCATACGTGACTGGAAAATAACCAGAGAAACTCACTGCTCTGTTGCCTCTCAAGTGATGTATATCCCATAATTGCTTGCAGAAAAGAAATACTTTCAGTTTCTTCATTTGATTCCTTAAGCTGCTTGTATCCATCTGTCCAAACCAGCGATCCAAACTAGCGAATGTTAGCTAAGCTTTCCTCCACGGTTCAAACCAAACGCCATGAGCCTGCTTTCACTCTTGTCACAATTTGCATAATGCTACTGTTTATGTTTATGTTGTTTGACATATGAGTTCTGGCCAACAGATTAAATCATCATGAAAATTGTTTTAAGCCCATTAATGTCTGATGTCATCATCTTGGCATTTCTTTTTCCAAAATTAGCTCTAGCATAAATAATGCTTCGTCATTATGTCTAATGGTTTTGTTTACTGTTTTTGGCTCAGTGTACCGTTTCATTTACAGCTTTTGAAACCATCTATCCTATGCTGTAATTCAGCCAAAGCACTGCATGGGCAGAGATTTATAGCAAAGGTAATTTTATAAATAGTTGATGATATAAATGTAATGTAAGCCAAAGAAAGTACAAAAGCTGTCTTACCGCTTTAAAATGTTGTTTTCTTTAGATAACTGTATATGATGCCTGCAGCACATTTAGTTATCGGATCAGTGAATACTCTGATAATTGAGGGTTTCGAAATGTTTGGACAAACCATCCATTTCTACATAAATGGAGTGCAGTGCTGAAAATTTATGGAGTAGACGGGTTGTTAAGTCCAGAGCTAGACCAAAGCAAACCCAGACATTTGCTTACTGCCAAGTGCACAAATATATATGAAATACAAAGTCGGAAAAAGGGTTTTGGGGATATATAGATTGAGAGAGAGAGAGAGAGAGAGAGAGAGAGAGAGAGAGAGAGAGAGAGAGACCTTGTGTGTGTGTGTGTGTGTGTGTCCACTTCTCCTGTATAGCACAGCTTCCTCTGGAGACACCATGGCACCTTTCCTTCCTCACTTCAAAGAGAGCAGTGCATTCTGGGGGCAAATGGCAGGATTTGGCTGTCAACAACAAAAGGGTGTGCGGGGTGGGTGTGGTTGCCGGTGCTGGTTGTGGGCCCTGATATTGTACAATGTGTCTTCTATCTGTTTCGTGTACTGAAGTCATGTATGACATATTCAATACAAATAAAATAGAAAACAAAGCTGTTGTGATACATACATATTGTTTTGCTTCACTGCACATTCCCATCTGCCTTTGGTAAAATATAAACCACCTGACTTCAATTTCCATAAGAGGATCCACAGTCACCACTGACGTTCAGGCTCTTTCACTGACAACACACTCATGCTTTAAGAATCTAGCCTAAAAAACACACTTTAAACATATTTACTCGCTATGATGGCTGCACAAACATGGATTATATATCTATAGATGAGTATAGATGAGTGAAATATCCCTTTAAACCATGATTCTTATAGCTCTGTCTCTATCTGGGGACATCTGCAGTTATGCTGCTGAGTCTTGGATTTCGAAGAGAGCGTCAGAACGTCACTGAACCACCAAAGTGGAGATGTGTGCATGACAGACCGCTTCTGCTGCCATGCGGGGACGCAGCCTCGGCCGTCGCTCGCAGCCAGTCAGGAGTATAGGATGAGACAGTGCTGGTGTTGCCAAATAGCAGGCATCTGGATTCACTTGCACTACCGCTGGGGCCGGGTCCTCAGCAGATGGAGCTCGCCAAACAAGCAACGCAGCACTGATTAGAACCAGAGGGGCGGTCCTCGCACTTACATGTACTCATTTCATGCATGCTTGTCAAAAGGCCAGTTTTAATAACACATCTCACAGGGAGAGGAGTCTGTCTTCCATGCAGCTCTGCGGT
This sequence comes from Neoniphon sammara, assembly GCA_900302535.1. NCBI lineage: Eukaryota > Metazoa > Chordata > Actinopteri > Holocentriformes > Holocentridae > Neoniphon > Neoniphon sammara. Next base: position 22,867 of record OMKZ01042361.1, read on the forward strand.
CGGGGCCATGGAAAGCTTCATTTACTGTAGAAGGGAATGATCCATTGATCTCATCTAGGGTGCTTTTGAACGTCAATGTCGAAGAGAACCTGCAGTCTGCATTCAGGGTTTTATTCATTGCGGGTTACCATTTTTACTCAGACTAGGAGAGACCAATTTAGCATTACAAATTTCTATTTACATGTTAACAAAGGGAATTTGAGACAGATGGTGTTGTGTAAACAGATCTATTAAAGCGGCCTTTCAGTAAAACATCTCCATCAGGCTTGCCAATGAGAACAAATAAGAAAAGAAATTGAACAGATTTCTAATGAGCAGCATGAGAGTGAGATGTCAGTCCCTTGCAAGCTGGCTCAGGGACTCGCAGTATTCCCTCTTTTTCATCCAGACTGAATGTACACTAGAATTACCGAGCATTAGTCTCTGCATCCTGTGCCAGGGACCTGAACCGCTGAGCCACTGTTATGGTGGAATAGTAGATGGCAGGTTCTTTTGAAAAGCTCACCACATGATGTCCGCATGACACCGAAACGCTGCAGCGCTAACCCACAGTGCTCACCGAGTGGACTGGCTGTGTGGGAGCTGATGAGAGCAGATTGTGAGTGTTGGCAGCTGCCATGGTGGTCCCTGGGAGTCAACGACGACATCCATCAGGCTTTTAGCGGACTAAGAGGCTGACTGAGGGATTTTTGCTAAAGCCTGGCTAGGTATTGACGCTTTTGGCATGCTGAGGGCCTGATGGCATGCTTTGCTGCAAACTGTCACCTGTGATTTGTTTGCCTTTGTGGTTTTGGCACTGTTAGTCCAACGATGACTTAAAGCAAGATCCTCCAATTAATACTTTATTCCATACTTAATAACCAGAAATTAACCTACTGAACTGTTGAATTTTTTATATATTTTTTTAATGTAAAGCATTCCACAAAAAGGAAAAGGGGCTTCATTTTTTAGTTTTTATAGTACTATTGTGATATCAGAACACAAATTCAGTCATAAATTGTAACGAGGAACAATATGGACTACAATTAACATGTTCACTCATTACTATGAAGAATGCATTAATCATTCTAGGGATTAAACGGGATTTAAAAGACACTTTTAAAATGTGTGTACTCTGTTTGGCCCTGTGTACAGTTTGGTGTGTCTTTGGAGTGAAACCCTCTCTTGCCATATCTAATAATAACTAAAATATTCACCAGCTTTTTGTCACGCATATATAATGACATTTCAAATCAAGCAAAACAGAAGATAAAAATTGCATTTTTTTTTAAGTATTGCTGTACTGATGTGGCCTGAGTTTTGGCAGAAAAAAATGTGTACAAATTAGAGCTAATTAAATCACTTTAACTGCAATGATTAGCATTTTGTTGGCAAATATTGATATTAAAACCAAATACTAACTCACAAAGGTGGTTCTGGTGAACGTACTGCAACTCTGTGACCCTAAATGTAGTATATCTCATGGTTATTTGTTGAACATATTGTTTTTGTCATTTTTCAGACAGCCCGTTCATGTTTGCCATAGGGATTTTGGGCATGACAATTTTTATGTCCCCTCTTCTATATATTATAACATTTTTGCCTTTGTCCTTGACATCTCTCTTCTGTCTGAAACTGCTTCCAAATCTCCGACAGAAATACCATTGTGCTTTTAGGACCGCTCAGAGTCTAGTTCTCTACTTTTCACACTGTTCCTTTGGTATCACATCAAATTGTAAGGTTCTTAATGGCTGAATGATCATGTATGTTTAGCAGAGGAGCAGTATTTATACACAGATGGCATAGCTGGAGGAATGTGCTGGAGGTTGCAATTTTGGGGCACTTTTGTTTGCTGATGAATGGCGCGCAGTTTCATTTTTGGCCAATATGTGATCATTTACATGATTCAGTGTAAAAGATAAGAACAGAGGAGTGGGTTTGGTGGCCAATAAAATGTATACTGGACAGCAAATATAATGAATAGACATTGTAAACATAAAATAATTATTGTACTGGCCTGTGGTAGAATAGTTTTATATACAAAGCTCTATTTAAGTCCTATTATATTTTATATCACAAGCTTGACGGCATCTGCATGCAGTGTCAGTGATGAGGGAGGGATCTAATGACTCGGTGTTCACCTGCATTGATAATAATTGTGCTACCCATTTCTGAAATGGTAAATGTGTGTTCACAGTTAAAGTGGAGATCACAGGAGGCAGTGAAAAAAAAAAAAAAAAAGACAGGACAGCTGAACCGGTTGTGAAACACTGTGTGCTTGCATAAAATGGTAGGATAACATTTTAACAGCTGCTCCTGCCCTAAAAAAACGACAACACGGCTTTAAAGCACCACCACTCCACCCCCATCCCCCTACCCCCCATCTCAATGGCGCGCTGTGCACAGCGTTGCTGCTCTTTCTGTGCTCGGTGTGCGTTGGGGCCGGCTGGACAGAGGCTTTGTCAGGGCGGGCTGATGTGACCCTGTGCCCTGAGGCTTATGTGGGGGTTTGGGGGCATGAGAGAGAGGCTGACATAATACACTGTTCCTCAGACACACATACAGTACCCACAGGCCCTGCGACCACAGAGGCTCTCTTTAAATCAGTGTTTCTCAAACTCTGTTATTCCCTTCTGGGAGAATTCCTTCAGTCCATTCCCACAGCCTCCGTGTGAGCGTCCCATAACGAGTCTGGGAGGTGACAGGAAAACAGAAAAGGCTCCATAAGGCTTTGCCTCCCACCCAGTGAACTTTAACTAGGGAGACTTGATGGCTCCTTTAATGAACTGGGGTGAAAATTCCTACACATTCATACTTGTGTTCCATCCCTGAGTATTATTGTACCATAAATGCTAATAATGCTATTGCTACCGTAGACAACAGATAACATTAGCATCCATCAAATCCTAGCTAGCTATATATGATATGATGGGAAAGGTGTGAATTAAATACAGAAAGTATTAATCATCTTGGCCATAATTTATTTTTGAACTCCACTAATGCCTAGAAGTAAAACGGGATGCACTAAATGCTAAATTTTGCCATCAGACTTGCAATGTCGCTGTATCACCGTGGAGACGTTCTAGTTACGCTGCACTTTACTTTTACTTTGTCTTTCCTTTTGTATCATAAAAAATACTATCATACAGCAGGTAGGACATGATGAATGCCAACGTTATGCATTGTTTTCTTTGTTTCTGTTCAGTGGGGAAGTGGTGAAATTAACATTTTATCAGACAGATTGAAAGAAGTATAACCTGGGACCAAACTTTTTTTTTCACATTAAATTGTCTTTCTGTTCACAGAATTTGAGCTTCTCATCCTGACCGTGATGTAAGAGCACAATGGCCGCAGTGCAAATATGGTCAGTGCCTCGCTCAGCCATCCATTTAATGCATGGAATGAAGCGGGCATTTAGTCCTTCATGTTAACTGACTGGACCTCTGCCAGGGTAAGTGAATGGTTGGTAGTGAAAAACAAGTGGCCTCCTTTAACCTTGTTTCAGTCCAACATAAGGCACTTACATGTTGAACTAATTATATTCTATACAATGAAATATTTCTAGTAAAACAAGAGCCCGAACAGCAAGAGAGGGAAGCACATTGTGTTTTAAGCCTGCACTGGCCAAGGTTTCTTATATAAATCATAGTAGGGGTTTCAATAGGTGCTGCAGTGGTCTGGCACACAGGATTTGTTTTTTTCGGGAAGTGGGAAAAGTCTGCTGACCTTGAAATGAACCAGGAGGTTTCATCTATGGCAACTGGTCACATTCTTCTTCTTTCACCACTGGTGGTCATGGATACAGTCGTCTTTGTTAGTTAGTGGCCATTAAAGACATCAAAGGGGGACTTGTGAACACTTTGGCTTTGCGACTGACCACTTGACCCTCGGACTCCCTTCTAGAGGAGAGCTCTGATAGGAAATGAACTGAAGATTACTCCGACCACAATCAGTCAGGGGATGAAAAAGGGGCTTTGCAGCAGAGGATATTAGCCTTTGCAGAGAGAAGAGAGAATAATACATGGAGACATCCAGAGATAAATGCTAGGGTGGTGGTCTTTCGAATTCAATTAATACTGACTTTGGGTGGTATGATGGCTGCGTTAAAGAATTCCAAGTGTGCCCCTGTTATTTTTTTGCCTTTGAAAAGGGCAGCTATGACAATGAATGAGTAACAAGAGGGCTAAACAGCTTTGGTCAAAATGTCTTTGTTAATACCACACAGGTCATGATGTAACAGGCAAGTTTTGATTTGCGTTTCCCCCTCAGCTACAATCCTCACCTAATGTCACTTTAAATAAATCAAATCAAGGTTGAACTGGCTACATGAACCGTGAGTTTGATGCTTGTGCACTGAATGAGGTCACTCGTTTATGTTGTAGGCAGGTGCAGATCCAAAATGGTCAGGACACAAGGAGACATGCAGAAGGGGAAGGAAGGGAGTAACATGGCATATAGCAGAACATGCAACAACGGTATGCTGTATCATGGTAAAATAGGATATGTGTTGCAATTGTGAAATTGTAACCATAAACTTAGTTGGTCAAAAAGAAATGGCTTTTTTGTCCTTTTCTTTCTTTTTTGGGCAGTTTTTGTCTGTGACAGTTTAAAGTGAAGAAATACAGAAGAGAGGGAGGGAGGGGCAAGCATATAGCAAAACACAAATCTCATTAAAAGTACTGATACTATATGATAAAAAAAAAAAACTCTGCTCCTTCCTTGACATCCTAAAACTCAATATCCTTATGGATTTCTGGCCATATTACTTCCTAAAAATATCTCCAGTTAATAAATGATTGGCTGTACTTGCCAAACTTTATTGAAAGCATGTTATAACTTAAGAGAGGGAAAGAGAGATGGGGAGAGTCTCAACCCCTGTTGTGCTGCCACATGAGTTTGCAGCATAACATGCTGCTATAGAGGAGAAGTGGTAACACTCACTTACTTTGGAAATTCATGGGGTACTTTTATAATTCTGTCATTTTAAAGTTTGGAATTAGTGTTTTTTTTTTCTCTCAGCCCTAGTTTATTTTTAAGACGGTGCATATGCAGAGAGGCATGAGAGGCATGTTCTACTAAATCCAACATCCTGTAAATGGGACTGTAGGCATCATTACCATCCATGGTCGACAGTTTCAGGACAAGACAGTTTCCCTCAAGGTGTGCCATTTTTCTTCCACAATGCCAAGACAGATGTTATACATAAACATAATAAATGTAACACCACAATTTCTAATTAATAATTTTTAGGACATTACTGACAGTGTTGAAATACGCTAACTTCTATCTACTACTTAAAAAGCGGTTGAGGAATGAAAAAATCAGAAAGGGACAGCGCTGTGTTTAGGTGCACCAGAAGTACTCGTTAAAATGAGATACCTTCTTCTAGTGCATTTTGCATATGTGATGGTCAAACCAGGCCTAAATAAAATCATTTACTTATTCTGTTTAATCCCTTTCTCTTCAAATTTAAATCCCTTGGTATTTGAATTTGAAAGCAAATCCACTCAAGGAGCTTTAGGCTATGTTTCTCCATGTCACATGAAGCCACTGTATAATTTACACTCTTAAATATCATCATCAAACATAGTATATAGTGATCACCAATTTAGATGACTTGAATGGGAAGAGTTCAACATAGACTACAACACTACTTTCCACTACAACATGGAAATATATCCAGGGTTTTCTAATACATAGGTGTCAAGATATGGAGGTAATAACAATCTGTAGGCCTAGTCACAAAGTATCCACCCCCCTAGGTCTGATTGAACAATCATGAACTGCTGCACAGAGCCAGAGCCAGATCCTTCCAACTTGGCATGCAAACATTTAGGATGCCAAGGCCAGTAAAACCAAAATAATCAGCCTTCAGGAAATACAAAGAGGAACAGGCTCAGGAAGCATTCGCAGGAAAAAAGACCTGCTGAGCTGTTTCCGATTTAAAGGAATACACGCTATCTGATCTGTCCAGGTCTGCTGACACTATTCAGAGGGAGGATAGTTAAAGAACTACTGTCTGGGGATGTTAAGAGGGTTTTGTTTGAGCAACAGGGCATTAGTCATGCTTTACTGGTGCACCACTGAGAGTATCTTTGTAACCACCAAAGACAGTGTCATTTACCTGATTTGCATGTTGGGATCATTAAAGTTTCATCTAATCACATTTGCCTTAGACCACAGAGTTTTGGATGAAGTAGCACATTTAAATATAGTTACTGACCTCCCTATGTTCTGGGGGAAAAAAAGAAAAATACAACCCTACATGTCAAGGAGCCTGGCCATCTGGCAACTAAACTGTTCATACCTCAGAGCTCCTAGGTAAAGCTCATTAAAACACCACCAGCCTCTCCCCTATCACTGAACATAGATAAAACAAACTTCCAAAAGAATATAAAGCTTGACGTTGCATGCATGCTTTATTTATACAAAAGGAGAATACCATGGGGAACTTAGATGATGAATCGTGTCTCATTTACTTTCTTACATCTCATAAACACATACATACCAAGACAAATTCCTATGCAGGGATTCTGGTGCCATCAATACCAAATAAAGTGAGCTTAAGCAAAAATCCAGCTGCTTGACACCCTCCCCTCTTTCTGCTATAGCATGTGTGCTATTGCAGACAGAGCTGGGCATACATGTGCGTGTTTGGGACCAGTGGAGGGAACCACAGTTTCTGTGCTTGGAGAACTGAGTGGATAAACAGAGGATTCATGTTGACAGGCCCCACCACAATAACGGTTTCTTCACAGAGGCCTCCAGCAAGCCCACAGACCAGCGCAAAAAGAAAACGCTTCTGCTTTCATTTAAGTCCCGAAGTGAACATTTTTCTCAGGCATCAAACTACGGCACCGGCTGACTTTCGCTGCATGGTCTTGTCTATACTTTTCACGCTCTGTTTTTGTACTGCCACCCTCTCTGTCATTACTCAACAATTCATCATCCACCAGAGGGACAGTAAATTCAAAAACAAGATGTTCAGTTGTCTAACACTGACTAACTGATGCGTGGCTCAGAGGGAGTAAAAGAGCTGTATGGAGTGGAGGATGTTCCAATCTACTGACTCCCCTATGGTTTCCCCAGACACAACATGTCGGGGACTAGGGGAAAATCAGATGCAGCTCATATGATAACCTCCTGGGGTTTTTCTGACTGGGATTATTCATAAACAGATCTTGGGAATAGACTGGCAGATGCGCATGTGTATAGAATAATATAAATTCCCAGTCATGCACAAAGTCGTGACCTGTGGTTTGAGGGGAAAAAAAGTTCTGTATATATGTAGGCATAGCATGTTTTGCTTTGTGTAATCCTATTTATACGACTGCCATACATAATTATGTAGAGCTCATCATAGCTTAGAGGGTGATTAACTGTATAGACAATATGGAAACACTCACTTCCTCTGCTGCCCCCTCCCTCTCTGTATTGAACTCAGATGAAGTGGCCTGGTCTGTGGTGCGAGGCAGAGGGGACGGTTCTCCGACGGGCCTGTTAAAAGGCCCGGCTGCGGAGTCGCTGGCCTCGGCCCAAGCACTGTCCCATTTGCATTCCTCGGGGGCAAGCTGTCCAATATTATCTCTGCTCTCTCTGACAGGGGCCCCTGAAGCCACAAAGGACTTGCTGTGTCGGCCTCTCCTCGCCCCGGCCTCATCACTGTTGCTGGAGAGGAGAGGCGGACTTCAGAAGTGCCTAATTACGCTGACGCCACAGCCAAAGACGCACCTGCGGACAACAACTAAAAGCCTTTTCGACAGGTGTTTGCGTGCTAAGCTTGCATGAGCACAACTGCAGGTACTTTCTTTATTCTGAATGTCTAAGGAGTTGTGTCCTAGACCAACAGTGTTTGTCCCTGGAAGTTATTTCAAGAACACACAACTAGACTGCAAAAAATCTCCTTAACAAACCATTCAGTCTCATATTCAGTGTTAAAATCTTGTTTTCCCTCAGAATAAGTGAAGAAATCTGCCAGTGGGATGAGATAATCCCACTCGTTTCTGATGCTTATCAACTTGTTTCTAGAATTTTCTTGAATCAAGTTTAATTTTCTTGATACTAGATGACTCAGCCACCTTATTCTGCCTCGTTTCGACATATTCATACTTATTCCCAGAAAAAAATCCTGAAACAAGTGAAACTGCAATGGAAACAAGTGGGATTATCTTATTTTTTTCACTTGTTTTAAGAAAAAGAACACTTTTAAGACTCGAATATGAGACTAACTCACTTATTAAGATGGAGATTTTTGTGTTGTAAGCTGATTGTTAGAACACCCTGAGAATAAGGTTTTGATACCACAGCACAGGTGTGAGAATAACTTGGGTTAAGTCAGCCCTGAATTAATGCCTGATGCTTCCATAAATAGCAGATGTAAATGTATGTAGTGGAATGTCATGAGTAAGCAGGTAGCGTCAGTCTTCACAGGTAAGCCACACGGAGCCCAGTCAGAGACGCTGCAGGTGTGTATGCTTTAATCTGAGCAAGAGAGAGAGAGAGAGAGAGAGAGAGGTGGAGGATGGTCTAGGTTGGGCTGTTGCGCAGGAGGGGATGGGGTGTGCCGTGTAACATTTCTGTAGGGAGGATTAGGGTTGTTTGAAGGGAGATAAGACGCTCCGGGATCACAGTGCTGTTAAATGTATCTGCTGGAGCCAGCAGCAGAGCAGCAGCAGCCACCCGGACCACAATGCACTGCCAACATTCCTGGAGATCAGCGCCAGTCCAAGACTCCCACCTCTCTCCCCCGCTGCTGAGACGTACAAAACACCTGATAAGTAAAGCTCAGTACACGCCCCGACACCACTGAGCATAATCAGCTGTCTATCTTGCTGGATCTGGGGAAAAAGCATGTGTGTTTCACTTTGTCTGTGCTATTTAAGCTTTTTATCCTACGACAGTGTGATAAAATCCAAAATGAAGCTTTCCTGTTTTGTAGTTCTCATAAAAGATCATGCAAAACAGTTCCTCAAAGCTTGACTCTGTGCCGTGTTTGGAGTAGTGTCACTGTAAATTAAATGTATATACATTTACACATTAAGATGTACCAGTATTTAAGAAAGATGGGATATCTCAAAAATCCAAAAGGCATCTTTAAGAAGGTTAGACCTAGATAGCAGAATAAGAATTATCATCTCCTGATTGGCTAGATTTTTTAGCCAAGTGCAGGAATAAGTTTTGTTCAGCCATTCACCAGGTTTGGTTTAACTGCCTTCAAACACCTGTATGCTTTTGTCCCTTTTCCATCAAAAAGTTCCTGGTGTTGCTCTTTGAAAAGTGGTTCCAGGCGTAGGAGTATCTTAAACTTTTGTGTGTTTGTGTTTACGCTGCACCCCAAGAACAGCTTATCAAATCAGAAGGAGGTGTCTAGTTATTCTGTGTGCGACTCACAACAGCAAAACAGAAAACATGGAAGATATCAAGTCGTCATTATGATTAAGATTATTTACTGCTGTGATATTGCTAAAGGAGGGACTGGATCCACAAATGGTAAGGGTTTCTGGTTCTTCAACAGGAAAATGGATGCCACAACTGATGTAACATAATATACAAGAGAGATGACAAAGTAACACTTCACTGTATGAATTTTGAGATCCTACAATAAGTAGTAGGACTGCTGTTTGACTTCAGAGCAGCTTCAGTGGTCTTTGGTTTGTTGTCATGAAAGTCCTGAGCTGTATGCAGTGTGATACTGGACTATTTTTCCAAGTGGAAAAGCTTCCAATGCATTCAGGGGTACAGGAGGTAGAAATCTATCTCACATTCTGCCATCTAGAAAAACCCATAAAAGTTTAATCATGTTTCCACCTAGTGACTGCAGAAATCAGTGTGAAATAACTAATGATTAATTTAATTGGAAATGTCACTGGTTTAGTGACGCTGTTTGCGTCTTGACATAGTATTATAGGTTACTTGAGAAAACAAATTTGTTCAGCTCCATCTGTAATTGCATTTGGATGCCTCCTGTTCAAGCACAAAACCCTCTACTGGTTTTGTTTACATTTTGAGTCATTTAATTGAAGATTTTTTTGCGCTCAAATTGATAAATTGAGCTCTTGTATGTCCAGTATACATGTAGTTTGCTTTAGTCCATACTAATGCTTTAATATGCTACATGTTTAGTGGCCAGGGTAAGTTCTGTTTATATTATCTCAAAAGCACTATGGCACATTGCATACTGGCACAATGCAACCATTCTTCATCACAGAATATTGCTTGTTTATCCATCAGCATAAAATCCTTACTTGCTATTCAATGTCTTTTCATAAAACCTAACCTTTACTTTCAACCATGAGTGTCTTTAAATGCCTCAGCATATTTGCTACATTTCATTGAGATTAGGGCACACCAACATATTTTGAAAGCAATTTTGTCATATTTTCATTTCTTAATTTTCTGAATTTCATGTGAATATATATGAATGAATGTCACATTCTGAATTTCATATGAATTCAGAATGTCCTCCACTGACTGATATGTCTCCTCTTATTCCTGCTGCAACTTGTCAGCTCTGTTAGGACAAGAAATCTGTCCATCTGAAGACCAGGAGAAACCTGAACAAGGAACTTTTACAACCAGCTGCTCTGGGTTTATGATCATGGATCTTAATGATGCAAAGTTTTCCTGTTGCATTATGCTGTCATGATTAAGTTCACTTCACTGTAATGAAGTGGCCCATAGGACAGCTAACACGGATTAATAAGCTCTGCCTTGTGGCCTTGTACATGCAATGGAAAAGATTTGTAAAATTATGAGGACACCTAGTGGTTGAAATCAATGGGTGAAATCCCACTGGAAGATTTCTATCGCTTAATTATTTTTTTTCCCTCTGCAACTCCTTTCTTTCTCTACACATGAAGATGTGTCTGTGCCTGTTAAAGATGTGGACTCACTGTAAGTCACATTCCATACATTTTTAATGGTCATGTGTTTCTTCTGATCCAGAGCAGAGGAGAGGGAACCAACAAAATGGTAAATCGACCTACGAGGGTCCCAGCTGCAAAGGATCAGCCAAGCACCAGAAAGCTGTCAGGTGCCCCCGGTGGATGTAGCATGTCCAGGCGCTGACTAGAGGGCATGATGTCTGCATTAGACGATAAAGCTCACTTCACACCTGAGCCTGCACAGAATTCAATACTCTGCAGATGTCACTAGGTTTCTATGATTTAGAGTTTGATTCACATTCGATAAAAAAAGAAATACGCACTTCCTCCAGCTATGTGAAGTTGTGGTCTAATCTACTTTCACAGCAGCACTTTGGGAGATGGGGACTGCAAAGTGGCTGTAACATGGTCAGTTTTCTGCCCTTCTGATCTCAGACTGGACAAAGTGGTCGTTCTTGTTTCAGTGTTTTTATTTTTTTTATTTGTCTTGTGTCGCTGTGGCATTACAGGGTGTATTTGATCTCCAGGTAGCTGTGATGGAAGGGAGGTGACATTTTTAAGGTCAAGGAAAGATAAAAAGGGTTGGGGTGAAGGATAATGAATTTTGGGGGAAATGCGGCGCTGACAGAAAGGTCTGCACCAGCCCAAGGCGATTGTAAGAGAGACTAAAATGACCTGTTGATTTGTTGTTGATGTGAAGCCTATAAGAAACAGGAGCATTCATTAATTGTTTTGAATGTATTTTGATATACCATCGTATGATTTCAAACTATTATGGTCTCATCATAATTTGTCAAAAGTAAATCAAATAGGTCTCTTATTTTCATACTACCAATTCAAATGCTTTATACTCACGTCATTCAAAACAAAGCCCCAAGTTCATATTTAAATACAATCTTTATTCAAGTTCATAGACATCTCCCAAAGGTATGATCCAATAAACAGCAACACAGTCATTTACAATTCAAGGACAAATAATTCACTTTTACAATAACAAATTCAAGACCTCTTGAGGATAACTTCAGCTGTTGCCTTTAATTTGGACGGTAGACGACAAACCAAATATCATTCAATTGCAATCCCAGACAACAACATTTCTATTTTAATACCATAAATAAAAGTAGGTCAAAGTCAGAATTGACAGTCGTGGCACAAGGAGCAGCGTTTAAGTCCATATAATTCACAGTTTGATGTCCTCTGCCATTGGTGTCCAAACCAGAGACTATCAAAATTGAGCAAAACTATAGCCTCTTCTAAAATGCAACTTGCAGGAATATAATTATAGTGTGATCAGACTGTGCTTTACCTACACATCTGAAGACTGAAAATACTGTTTCTTTGAAAAATCAATGCTTCCTGGAATACACCAATCTACTGCACAGACTGCCAGTCTGAACACAACATAAGGAGGTCGAACAATACCAGCTGTTATTGAGTTCAGACAATTTTACTTCAAAGGAAAGTTTAGGTTTTTATCCTTACATAAGTGAACCTCATGACAGATTGTTTTTCATATAATGTTTTCCCAGTTTCTGTTAGCTTTCAATTAACTTGAAAAAGACCTGGGTGTATAAATTATTTTTTGAAAGCTTTTTTTTTTTTTTTTTTTTTTTTTTTTAATTTATAAAACAGTCGTGTTGGACGGCAGCAAAGTGGGCTTTTCTGTGAAACAGCTGGCCAGAATGCCTGGCTTTTAACTAACACAGACAAAATCTAATAACTGCACATTAAAAGAAATGTCAGGTTTCTGAGAATTGTGACTGACTTATCAGAAACGCGGTCTTGTACTAAAGAAAAAAACTAAACTCAAAACTATACAAAACAAAAACTTGTGTATTATATGTGCATCAGGGTTTTGGTTTTTGAGAGATAAGCAATTTGTATTTGGAAATGGCTTTCGAGGTCAGTGTAGTTAAAAACTAGTTCAAGTACCTAGGGTCAGGTGCTTAGGTTCAGGATTACATGATGACCTATTTTGTGAACCAGGGGATGGTTAGCAATGTATGGCAGGTGATTTCTCGTGGTAAAGTAGCAATAATGCTAACAAACACTAAGAAGCACTTCCAATATTTTCAAAAACAAAAACATGGAGGCAAATGTTTTTAGAGGGACTGAAACGATTCCTTGTTCACATTAAGTAAGACAAGCTTCCTAAACACCTGAACAATCCCTTTAACACAGCACTTTCCAGGTATAGTTATTCATGTTACCTGCTTCATCCTCACAGCTCCACAGGATAACAACAAAGCACAACACAAGCAGCTACAGTAAAGTAATATCACTATCAAAATGCTGTCGGTGTATAAGTTTGGTGCAAAGTTCTCAGTACTTGCTACAGTTTTACTTTTCCAGTGTTAAAGTTTTCAGTTCTAATTTTATCATTGTGTATGTCATTGTAGAAGTTTAACAAAATAAAAAACAAGTTTAGATTTCTGTGAACGGTTACAAAGAAGTCCTAAATGACTAGTTCTTATATACTTTTGTCAATATTCAACAACGTATAGTTGTCTTGAGTCTTTCAATATATTGTATTGTCATGCCAATAGAAACTCAACAGCATGACACATATGTGTTTTTTGCTGGGTGTTTCTGAATGGGTTTCAGGAGAGCAGACCTTGGTTTTGGATTTCCCACCTGGAAGTGCCTACCTTATATTCACCAATTGCAAACTGTAAGCTACATTTGTGACAGTAAGGCTTGCTACGATAATATTAGCTTGCTAGCTCACAGCTGTTACATTACACTGTTATATTGTTAGGTTGTTACTAGAGATTGTGCTGTTTTTGATAGAGTTGATTAGTAAGATTTCAATTGCATAAGAATTTCATGTTCATTACAGGATGAGAGTGGTTGGACCACAGGTATTAGTCTGACCCGCAGGTTTTTGCAAAGCTAACTGTAAATCTGTTTTTTTTTGTTTTTTGTTTTGCAAAAACTCTGTTTCCATTTCAGGCGGTGCACACGACACATAGCAGTGAAGGACTGAATCTTTGTGAGAGCTGGTTGAAGTTCTGTTGGATCCTGTCTGTCAGGCCAATGAAACCTTTTGCAGCAAGTCTTGCCTTGCCCATTAAGTAACTATGCTGCTGCCTGGGGTCACTGCCACCTTCTTTTCCCTTTAGATCAGACACAAACTAAGTTTTTAGGATCGAGGAAGTTTTCATACATTATAGGACACTGTGGTAACAAAGGCTTTGCAGGTGGCTCCTATCAGTACTTTCTTTGCTGTAATATGTACTATGTACTATGTGGGTTTCACATAGTAAATTTTTTGAAGCTCTAACGTCTGGATATAAAGCCACCCACTGCAGCACACATTATTCTATCCCTGGGTTTTTGAGGCTCTAAACCATTTTACTCATTTCAGTTATCAGGTGTGATAGGGTTCAATGTTGTATTGCCATGGCTGTGGCAGTGAATGAATGGTTATAAATAAAGTCCCTATTCCCTGGTGCATCGGTTTCTAAGCCAAGCTGCCGTGCTTGTAAACACGAACAGGACAAACAGGACCAAAACAGCTGTAATCTGCCTTCCTTAACAATGACTTCAGCACTGGCTGGCTACTCTCCAAAATGGGTGTAATGAATTACAGTCACAACAAATTCACAAGTTCTCAGACATCTTTGTCCATTCACTCATTCTTGTTATTGAGGGACACCTAAACAACAAACTATGACATACTGTGCCTTTCATTCATTTCATCCAGTGGTGCAGTGGCTAATCTGTGGGTTAATAGTTCACTTTTGGAGCGAAGGAAACATCCAAGCAGATTGACAATGCAACTCTTTGATGCAAATATAAATGTTAAATTCCTTCAATTTGTTTAGCAGTTCAGTTACTACTATATGTGTTGGTGGCTGACTTGCTTGTGCCGGACTAAACGAGCCATTCAGCCATGCAGGCAGCATCAACTGCTCGTCAAAAGGCATAGTGCAAATGAGAGTGATTGGTTTCTTCATTGGGTCAGCGGCATTTCACTTATTGAATCAATTCTGTTTATTGGCAAGTGAGGGTTTAACCTGTTTACATGAGCCGGCTGATTGGACATGATTGCAAATTAACAATGGCTGCAGAATCAGGGAGATCCTGTTTGGCCAAATGTGTTGAGTTTGTGCAGCTACGCAACCACCGCCTGTCCGTTTTACAAATGTTAATCAAATGAACTGATCCTGAATTGATCCTCTACCGTCAGACAGCCTAAAAGAAGATCCTTTTTCTAAGATCTTTTCCATTCCAGCAATCCAAAATGAGCTTTGTTAAGAGCAGTGTAGAAAATGAGAACGAACCTGCACTATTCTCAGGGGGAGTCTTGAGCCTCCCTGCTGGTCTCATCGGCCTTCTGGGCATGAGTGAATAGTTCTCCAACACTAAATCTCACAAGATGTAATCCTCCAAAGCTATGTGTAGTGTCTTATTTATCCATGCCTGTTTTATTCACAACTGTTTTATTTTGTTGGTAAGCCACTGTATATTCAGGAAAGTTAACATGGGCTCAGGCATTCACATTTGAAATAGATTTAATCTCCGCTGTGTTCATTAGGAACGTGTAAGGTCTGGACCCTTATTTTTCCTGCAACTAATGAGCATATTTGAGGTATAGATTTAGACTTGGACTGAAAACTACAGTATTTGATATGTGAGCTACTTCCACAAAATAGTTTTTAAATGTTAATTCTATCATATCAAAGATAATACAACAAAGATAACAATAACCTCTTTACAAAAAATATAGAGTAGCAACATTTAGGATCAACTATTCATTAAGATTCTTAAATACAGTTAAACCGAGACGGCAGAGGGTTGCACAGTGACAGAATGTTAATCTCCAAATTAGAAAACAGTTTTAGGTCTTACTGTTTTCCTTTTTTTTATTTTTTATTTTGTTTTGGTATAATTACTGCACAAACAACCAGGATAGGAAAAACTTCAAATATTGTAAACATAGTACAACAAGTACAAAAGCACATGTCGCAAGACGTGGTCAGAAAACACCAATACGGCAGGCAGTGCTGACAGCTCTTACTCCTCCTCCATTGACTTCTCAATCTCCTTCAGCCTGCGGACAAACTCCTGAGCCTCCCTGTCTCCGATGCGTGCGTCCAGCATCCTCATGATTGGCTTCTCTGGAGGGAAGAGCAAAGAGATGAGAGTGCTTCTTACACCTGACACAATTATCTCCAGATCGAATGGGCCTTCCATGTTGTATTACACAAGTAATTGGAAAGCCCTCCCTGATGTAAACCCTCTTGTCTCCCCAGAGGCCAATGCTATGTGTTAGTACAAAAATGTGGTTCGACACAGCCCGGGGCTATACGTACCGCTCGGCTTGTTACGAGACAGGTGGAGAATGACTGGCTGGACACTCTTGCCGGCTGCTGAGGCGTTCGGTCTCCCTGGCCAGCAAAAGTCACTGAGAGGGGCCACGGCTTCACCGGCAAAGTCGTTGGTGGAGAGCCAGTCATAGTCCATCACAGTGAAGGTCAAACACGCAAACCTGTGTCTGTACTGTTCAGGACTGACGTGGCTGGAAGATACGGCAATAAAAAGGAATCAGGTATTGGCTTTGCAGAAATTACCGGAAAGGGGGAAGGAGAAGGGAGAGAATAATTACTCACAAATAAAAGAGTTCATCAAATACTGGATGCAGTGTCTTCAGTTTTACTTGGGTGCGTTGGCTCTTGGCCATGGGAAAGAGGTGGTGAGGGCAGAGCTCCACTATTACAAATGGGTCACTCAGACCTGTGTGGAGCGAGAAAGACGAAAGAGTGAGAACTCGACTGGAAAACAAGGACCTGCACGTCATTCGGACTGTCAGTTTACCGTTGGCGTCCAGTGCGATGATATCTGCCGCGTGCAGGATCTCCACCGTCAGCCTCTGCTCTGGAGCGTCATAGTAGCACTTCACACTGATCCGACCAAAACGGGTATGCTTCAGTGTTTTCTGGAACAGTGAAGATATTTCTTAGTACTGAGGATGGCATGTAGGAACAGTGAAATAGAGTAATGTGAGCATAACTGATGTGATTTTTTCCCCTCCAGGATCATTATCAGCTTTCGAGTGAATTAGTTCTTCTGCTACTAAAACATAATCAGCATAAATCTACTCCAGTGTCTTCACAGCATACATTATCCTCTCTTATCTTCTCAAACATGTTGTGCCAATCAATGCGACCCTGTCCACTTAAGGCTACATGAGATGTGTCAGCCTCGCCACTTCCCACCTGTTGGGAAATCTTCTCCAGAAAATACTGTTCGATCAGCTCGAAGGAGGAACATTTATTCAGCCTGAGCTCCTCATCCAAGGCCTAAAACAACACAAGGACGGTCAGACAAAGATAAATGGCATGGAGGATAGGAAAACATGAAAAAAAATCATTAGGCCTGGTTGGCAGAATGAAAGAACTTTAACCTTGTAGTCCCCGCTCTTCATGTCCTCCAACAAAAGACCATCTCCTTTGGCGTGGAAGAACTGCAACAGGGTCTAAGCACAGGAAACATCCAAGTAAGAAAATTATCTTCTAAATGGTAGTTTACACCGTTGTTCTGCTTCCTCTTGTCCTCATAAGACACAAGCCTCAGCATGGAGACGTGGCGTTCACACAAACAGCATGAAACCTTGGGTAAGCAAACAGGATATCGGACTGCCAAACAACACGATCAGCCCACACATGCAACACGCTGTGATTTTTCATTCAGCTCTGTCATGTTCCTTACCAGTGAGTTACACTGGCATTTGAACACAGGAACTCTCACATTGTCATTCATGAGGGAACTCCTCTCAGCACTGAACTACCACCCGGCGACTTCATAAAATCTGATGTATGCTAATAACTGCACAGTAGTGTGCATACAGAAACTGATCATGCTAATGGTAATAGGACTCATGATAATTCTGGTGATGCTTTGCACAGAGTTCGTACAATGTCTTCTGAGGACGTCTACCTTTACTATAGTGTAGGCACAGTCGAACTAATGAATCTTTTTCACTGCAATGGCACTTCTTTCACAGTAAAAAATCTGCCTGATGTTCAGACTCAATGATCATTCCATTTTCACTCCATTATTCAGACTGAAATTGACCCCATGCTAGCTGATTTCTGTAGGCATAGGGATGAGAATCCTGCTAACCAATCACTACTGACGTGTCGAGCCGGTATGATGTAGTTTTCAGTTGATACAGGAGCTGTGTTAGTCAGTTTACAGCGCTCAGCGTCTTTAGCCAACTACACAAATGTCAGTCAGTGTTGACAATTTATGTCGTTTATGCCGAGCCAATTTGTTGGTGAAAGGGTCATTACAAATGCAAGAGCTCTACATTTCCATAAAGCCAATGAAAAACATTTGGATGAAGGATTCAGTGAAGTCGGGCTTATTCTAACAAAAAACAAAAAACAACAACAACAACAAAAAAGATTGCAGCATTAAGTTAGTTGCTTTGTTAAATCTGCCAGTGGCCTTTTTCTGTCATCACCACAAACTTTACTGCTTCGCCTGAAGTCGGTTGAAACACAAACGATAACTAGACCCAGATCTAGCTCCAGTTTCTGTTTGCTCCCATTTGGTCTAGTTCTTGTCTTGTGTTGTGTGGTGGAACTGGAAATTGCTGGAAAAGAGCACTGGGAAATAACAGCAGCCAGAGAATCAGCGACGTTGGCACTGACCTCCACTGTGTACTGAAAGCGGTTGTAGAACTCCACCTGGACGCCCCTGTTCTCTGTTACAGAGTCCAGGATCATCCGCAGCAGCAGCTCCCACATGCTCTGGAGAACTCTGAGAGACAGCAGACACAATGATACACCCACAGATCTGTGTTTACCATGGCTAAGCGATCCACACTTGCAATTACTCCACTGATTTATCCTCCTCCAGCCTCATGTATGTTTTCATAGTTGATAATAGCTAGATAATGATCAGTTTTGCAGCAAAAAAGTGTCAGAGGGCTACTATTATTGCAAGGCTAATGCTCATTTTTGTAGTAAGGAGAGATGAGGGGAGAGTAATTACCTTGCCAGATTCTCCTTCACGAGGGTTGCGGTGAGGATGACCATAGTGTCATGTAAGTACTTCATAAGAGGGGACACAGCCTGGAACAATGTCGAGTTAATAGTGTTAGAGCAGGCGTATCGACAACACACCGCAAATACAAGACTGGAGGTTAAAGAGAGCCGCTGGGCCTTACGTCGTCATTGTTGATGGAGTCGGGGGACAGACTGATGTGCTGTATGTATCTCCGCAGCTCAGGCAACATCTGCACAGAAACACACACACATACACACACAGGTGCATGTGCAGGCACACGTCCGTGTGTACACACATACATACAGAATCCATGATAATACATGATTTTGCAACAGGACTGAATAGAGTAAGTGGTGAAATGTATGACTGACATCGATCAGCAGCAGTTGATCACCAGAAAAGTCTACTAGTATTAAATCCTTAAAGGGTTAGTTTTGGTTTGTTGAATTGGGGTTGTATGAGATTCAGCTGTAGAACTTCTGTATCCCTACATAAGAGCATTGGTGCCACGCACTATATTACAGCTGAGAAAATGTAGTGCCAAAGGAAACTGAATTGAGAATTGAAAATATTCTAAATATAGCGTACACTTACACAGATATTGATTCTTTTCTGCGTATTTACTGAGGGTCTAAGGCTGATGGTGTGAGGTAAGATAAATTCGTATGTCCTGTTAGAACTAGTTACTGTATGCTTGTTTCATCACATATTTTTTATTTCCTTGTGTTTGTGTTTCATCATTCTGTTCTATGTTGCTTGGGACATGCGCGTGATGAAGGGCTAAATAAATGAACTGAAATGACATTAACATGATTTAAAACCTTGGACTGGCAATTTACATTGTGTTTATGGTGCCGTTTTGTTGGTTGATATTGTATTTTTGTTAATCTAACTAGCAAAAATGAATCCCCATGTCACTCCATGTCACTGAGAAATATTCTCAGCACAGCTACAATGACATTTAAAGGAGGGAAAAAAACAACAGTCTAAAACAGAAGCCTTAGCTGTCAGGTTTCAATGTCAACCCCTAAAAATAAATCAGCAAGGGCTTCTTTGTAGACTTGGTGATTTGCATTAATGTGAAACAAACATACAGGGAGGAATCAAGCATGGAAAAAGGAGAACACATTTCTTTCTCCCATTACGCTTCATTGTTGCTGCAGCTGCTCTTTTATATGCATCATGTTTGATCATTTTAACATAAAAAAAATTACACCCTTAAACAGAACAGCACCAGAAACGTCAGTCACCAATCCCCGTTTTTAAACAGTGTTAATGTGTTTGTGGAATGGTGGAATTTTTCTTTAACATAATGCATGGTGTTTTTTGTACTGAAAATAGAAACATCTGCAACGGTGCAACTGCTGTCAGAAAGACAGTTTGTTCCACCAGACATCAGGGAAAATGTCATGCCTTTCAGGTCTGGCTGAGCTGCAGGCGTTCATGTTGTGTGTGTGTGTGGCACCTTATCAGTGAGCAGGGTGATGAGGCGCTTGGCTTCTCTTTGCAGGTCCAGGTCCATGTTATAAAGCTGCCCGTTGAGGGCCTTGTAGACTTGCTCCTTCCCCTCGGCCCCACAAGACTCCTCCATAGCCTGTTCCACACCTTGCCAGTCCAGGTCGCGGGGCAGGTGGGCCAGGAAAACACGCACATGCTCTGTGTTGTTCAAGGCGATGCACAGCTAGCGGAAAGCAAGGAGGAGCAAAGCAGGAGAAACGAGGTGGAGAAACAAGGGTGAAGAAACAAAGAAGGAAAAGAAGCAGGGCTACAGAAGAGTGGGGAGTGGGGGTGTGCGTGTAAATGACTGACAATTAAAAGAGGAAATTGCATCAACTAGTGCAAGCGTATAAGTGCGCCGATCCCCTGCTGAGGCTTTTGTGTTGCCAGGGAGAGAACACTGCTGACATTTACTTCAAATGTGATTCCCCCCCGATTCCACTCTTGCCACAGGTGTTACCTGAACTGTGAAGCTCTTGTGGTCTTGCCCCAGCTGGTTCCTTTCAATCTTGCGTGTTATCATCTCCGAATAGCACACGGCCTCACTGCAGAAATTCTACAACACATAAAATTATAGTGTTGTCATTACACTGACCGCTCAGTTTCCTTCTTGATTCCTGCTCTGATGCTTCCTTACCATGTGCAGAGCTTGGTGTATGTGCGTGTTCCCACATGTCTGCATAGTGCTGTGTTCATGTAGGTGTAGATGAGCGTGGCTGCATAGGAAGTGGCACTCACGTCTGTTAAGCGGGTGACAAAGATGAAGGCTCCCGCAGAGTCTGGCCAGGCCAGCTGGAACCAGATCTCGCGTACCTGGCTGAAGCATGCTGTTACTTCCACTGCAGAGGAGCTGTGTTTAGCCTTCTGAACAGGCTCCAGCTGCTCAAATAACACATTTAGACACACAGACACAGACACACACACACACATACACAAACAAAGGCTATATCAATTTTGCTACATGCACCTGTAAAAAAAGTAACTTGACCGCCCTGAATATCAGTTTAAGTCCTTATAAAGCACATTCAGTGAGCAGTTTGCTGAGTACCATAAAATACAGTGTAGTGTGGTTTAGAGCTGCATGCCTTCGCAAATCGATTTCTTATTGATTATCGATTCTTGAATTTCCAGAAGCCTCTCTTAGGTCCTACCTTGTCCGTATCCACTGCCCTGCGAATCCTGTCACATGATCTCTCATGGACAATCTGCAGCCACTTATGGATAGAGGACTTAAACCAGTTATGAAAGCCAGTCAAGGCCAACATTTTAGCATCCCTGTCAGAAAAGAAGACACATTGTCCTTGTAACAACTCAAATTCTCATTTTATCACTGACATTTTATGTCTTAAAGCAAATACGGAACAATCAAAGCCCTTTCCCGCTGGAAGATGAAAAGTCACAACAAAGTCAACTTGTTAACCAACTTGAGAGGGAGAAACTCTCGAAAGCCTTTGAGGATTTTCAAGGACATGAAGAGCTCAAAGATGGTCTCTCCCATAGTCTGAGTCAGTCGGGAGCTTTCCTGCTCCAGAGCCCCACACACTCGCTCCATGGCTACATTTATATCATCAGCTACCTGGAGGATGAAAAGATTTGACAGGGTTCAAGTAGAGGTGCTGGGAAAGTCTAAAAGTCAGCAGGTACACTGGGGAAACATTCTCTTAAAAAATAAATAAATAAATACAAAAAATTCATATTATGGTAGACTCATGACTTATGAGATATTGTCATCACATTGTTGTACATTTCACACTGTTAATAGTAACATACCAGTTTCTCCAATTGTCTGTATGAGATACTGAAGAAATCTACTTTCACTGCACTGTGTAAACACATAAAGGGTTGGAATGGAATTAGTCCTTTAATAAACTCATTAACTCAAATCAGTGTTGATACTACAGAAATAGTTTGATGCTGTTTTTATTTATAGTAGGAATGTTCACCTGTAGAAGAGTTTGTTGTACATGTTCTGGGCTCTCTGTACGTCGGCACACACTGCATCCACCACCTGAACCAGCCTCTTCAGCTGCTCCTCCAGACTCTTTAGTATCAACACACAAAGCACAACATCTTGGATAAAAAAAAGTCTCAGCCCAGGGTCAATGGGAGAAAGCTGAAAGGGAAAGTGCAGCTGTGTCAGTGCTGTGATTTCTATCATTTGGTCTGATTTCCTGTAGAGACTTACCCCTTCCTCTGGTTTATATCGTGCAATTACGCTCTCATACCACTCGGCTGTTCCTTTCTGTAGAAATGATTAGACGATTTAGGGTAAAATAAATGGTTAAATCAAGTGAAGTTAAGTTTTGTGTGCTGATTTTCATTTTTACCTTGACAGCAGTGGTGATGTCCAAATGCAGCTCATTTCGAAGAGGACAAACAGTCTTAAATGCCCGCATGTTTTGCATGTAGCCAATCCCCCTAGCACACAGAGAGAAAAAATAAACAGTTAAAATGAGTATTTGTATAAAGGTTATGCTTTTAGACCAACTAAAAATTGTGATCCTTCAATTCATCTTTAACAGCTACAATCTTACCCCTCTAACTGTATCCTGTATCTTGCATCGTCCTGGCAGGAGGGGATGAATTGCCTGAGTTTGACCATTAGTTGAGTTTGTGTGTGTGTGTGTGTGTGTGTGTGTCTCTTGAACAACATGAGATCTCTCTCGAAGTGCTTATCACTAGGCAGTGCTGGAAGCCTTATTGGAAAAGCTTCTACGAAAAATTGACTTATCCAAATTAGTTTCTCCACAGTGTGGGGCTGCTCACACAGAGAGAACACAGCAACGAAAGCTTCAATAAAGCTGCATTCATTAGCAAAATGCCTAACACTTAACACTTGGATTTACTCAGCAACATGGTACAGTGATGTTTTACTTTTACAGTGCAAAACATTATTATTTAAATGTCAGCAATAACATTCCAGTTAACAATAAAATAGTGTCAAACATTTGATAAAGATACACGCTTTGAGTTTTAATTCAATAATTTTATTTTGGTCCTCTGCCAAAATTTGTTCCCTATTACTGAGTGATAAACACGCTTCTTTGTTTCATTTCTTTCCAGTGTAAACAAGGTGGAGTGATATCATTTGAGTAACAAGGCACAAGTTTGTATACTGCAGTGACACGCACTCATGAACTTTCATCCAATCAAAATGCATGATCAGATAGAAATGTCGGATAATTTTACTTGACATGAATAATGAGCAATGAGTAGTAGATTTGTTTTTTGAGTGAGAAACCCAACGCTGCCTCCTACACAGAGTGTGACAGACTGGTTGTAGTCTCTCTGTGGTTTTGTTGGGGTGAAAAGGTTGAGCGTGTCTTGGTATGACAGCGCTGGCAGGTGCGTAATGTGATGGCGTGAGGCGGTGTGAGTTTACCTTAGCATGAGCTCGTAGCGTGTAATGGCAGCAGCGCTGGTGCAGGGGAACACCTGACGCATGTTCTTCATCAGGCACAGGCAGTGCTCTGTGTACAGCCTGAAGCTGTCTGACAGCTGCCTCTCCTGGACACAGGAAGGGCCCTCAGTTATAGCTTCAAGTACACTGGCTGTGAGACATTTTTGGTTGAACCAAAAACCTTGATGGATGTCAGTGAGGAGCTGAGCTAATGAGGTCGCCGATTCCAGATGATGGAAGGTTTTTCATATTGGCAGGCTGATGGCAAAGAACTTACCAGGTCTCCTCTCACAGCAGGAGGGTCCCACTCTGCATCGATGGCCCTCAGGAGGCGTAGCAGCAGGGAGTAGCACACTCTCTGCGTCCGATGGTGGCTGCTGTAGCACTGCCAGCGACTATTGGAAAACAAATTTAAATGCGGACCTCTCATCTGATATCAAAGCTTTAATGGACATGTTGATTTGGTCAGTTTTTGCTCTGGTAATACTCACATAATTGCCTGCTGGAGAGGTGAAAGATCAGTTTGCACAGCATGATGAGTGAGCACAGTCCATGCTGGTGGACTAACCTGCCCATTCCAGTTATAAGGCTCTCTCTATAATAAAATGGCAGGTTACACTGCTGGTTTAAAAATTGTAAAAAATAAGGCATAAAACAAGGAGTAATTAAATGCATAAAAGTGAGTAAAGAAATTCAAAAAACAAAATTAATGCTAACACAAAAAAAGATACTACAAACAACAAATGAAAGAAAGAACAAATGGTTAAAAGTGATTAAAGTCAAAAATGTTACATAAAAGCAAGATGATAAATGTGCATTTTAAGGCATGATTAAAAAGATGATACTGAATTAGGCAGCCTAACTTGCACAGGCAAGTTGGCCCAGTCTAGGGTAAAAAAGCAGAATTGCTTGAGTCTAGACTACAGAACAGTCAGAAGATCTCTGAGATCTAGGAGGATCTCAGGTTGTGCTGTGGCTCAGGAGCCAAGAGGTCTGCAATATAGCTGTAGACCTAACTGTACTTTAACTGAGATCAGGGAAATCTTAAAATAACCCAGCAGGAATTTGACAAATGGTGAAGTGCAGGTTGGGAAAGTTCAATATAACCCAAAGAAGCACAAACTTTTCATTATCTTATTGCATGGTAAAAACAGCTCTGGAAACTGTTTTGAATTGATAATAGAAATACAATTTATCAGCTGTGGATGACAATTGACATTGTCAAGAAGCTGGAGACAATAGAGCGATATTTGAATGAGAGAGGAATACAGAGGTGCTACAATCTAAACAAGGTAAGATAAGTGTGGAGGACCTTCTGTATGAAAATAAAGGTTGGATAAAGGACAAATATAAATAAAGGACAAAAAGGTTGGATAAATAAAGGACTGGATTTGTGATGTTTTTCAATTGCAGGAAGCACATCAGTCAAAGTCAAAAAAGTAAAAAAAAATCACTTCTGTGTTTCTGCCTTGGGGCTTTGTTATGCAGGGCAAAAAAAAAAAACCAAGATCATTTAGACTACAATTTCTGGATGAAACTCACCTGAACATGAGCATGCTCATATTCCAGGATTTGATACAGCAGTTTCTTGTGAATGGAGACATTTGAGTCTCTCTTAGACAAGGTTGTGTCTCTCTGGAGGAAAAAAAATAAATCAGTAATAGTAGTAGCAGTAGTAGTAGTTCATACCAAATGCATGCTACAGGAGAAATTAATATCTGAAGCTCTGCCACACATACCTGGCTAGTGAAGAGCTTCAAGATCAGGTGGCATTCACCCTGAACTTTAGATGCACTTGACCGAGGTTCCAGCTTAAACCATGTATCATAACCAACCACAGGGATCTCCTGCAAAAGGGAGACATAGTTTAGCAACCAAGATTAATGGCCCCGGCATGCTTTCAGGGAATTCTATTATAATATATCCAAACATTTCAGATGGTCTATTTTGGGTTGTGTTTGATTTCCCACATTAGCTAGACAACTTTGTTTGGTGCAAGTTTGGTTTGATTGGTTCCGTTTTGAAAACTCACATTCAAAGGGATATTGATACATCCTAAGAAGTCATCAGCGTTCTCCTCAGATCCTGATGATGCAGATCCATTGGCACGCACTGATTTAGCAATCTGCTTAAAATACCTGATGAAATAAAGCAACATACAGGGTGAAAAAGGGTTCTTGGAGTAAATTTATTTGGTCCTCCTTGCCTGCCACACATTATGTTTATTTGCAAGAAGCTACAAGTGCCAACATGTCCATCTTTTAGGCATCTACCTAGCACTTTTATCCAGAGAGACTTACTGTGCAAGTAGCCTACCAGAAGAATAAGTTTCAGTTCCCATATCACTACAATTACAAGCAATCAAAATTAAGCAATGCAAATTTCAGAGCCTAAGTGCCTCAAGCTTGAAATGCTTCAGTGACTGTAAAAAGGTTATTTAAGAGCGGATATTAGACAAAAAACACAATAAGAGCTAAGGAAAGAGGTTTTTAAGAACATGTAGAGTGAGAGTTGAGAGTGGAAATCATTCAATGATATGAAGGCAGCATGAGGTACTTCTTGAAGACATACATTTTCAATTTGTGAGAGAGGATGGGGAATGATTCTACTGTTTTGACATAACTGGTGAGGTCATTCCAACATTGGGGAAGCAGGAAGGAGAAGAGTGAAGACTCTGAGAAGTGATGACCATGACCGAGCTGGTGCAGGGGAAAAGAGAGCCAAGGAGCCAGCTGTGGCAGACAGCAGAGTGCAGACTGGTGCGTAGGGGTGGATCATGGTCTAGACGTATGGGGGTGTAGATCATTTGGGGGCATTTTACATGAGTGTGAGAAGTTTCAATTATAAGCAGCCACAGGCAGCCAATGCAGAAAGTGTAGGAGAGAGAGGACATGTTGAAAATGAGGTGGGCTGCAGGATTCTGGATGAGTTTCAGGGAGTGTTTAGGAGGCACTCTAGGAGTCAGTTGTAGTAAGATGACTAGAGCCTAAGGAAGAAGCTAGGTAAAGTCCCTGGTAAGCATGGGTCTGATGTTGTTGATTGCAAACCTGTAGAACTGGGTTATAGCTGCAATGTGGGCCCTTCACGTCAGTTGTCTAGAGTCACACTGATACTACTGGCATTCTGGGCAGGAGTCATCATGGTTTTGTCGATACCAGTGGAGAGGTCTTGTGTGGGATTTTTTGTGTAAAAATGAGCAGCAATTGATAAAATTTAGGAGTGGGCAGATGTCAAAGTGGAGATATTGGTGAGGCTTGCAGAGCTGTGTAAAGAGTGTAAAGAGTATGGCAAGGAAAAAAACAACAAAACAACTTTGAATGTCATGTGGCTGTAGTGGGATGTGACACAGGACCAAGTGATCCATCCATTAAAAAGAAGAGGAGGGGGCCCAGGACCGAGCCCTGGGGAACACCTGTAGACACTGCAAAAGTAATTTTCTTCTTCTGGCTTTTATCAAATGTGGACACACTGAAGTGAAGGGTCAGTAACTCACACAAAACAATGTATAAACAAATACATAAGAATCACTGCATTGGTTGTTTACTACATAGAATCATAATAGGCTAACAACACTGGAAAACGTAATTAGTACAACATCTAAGCCGTTAACACTAACACATTGCTAAAACACTACATGAAAGGCATCATAAGACGTTGCCATGAAACAACATGGTCGTACCAGCCTGATAACACCTTACTGCAAAACATTTGGTGGACTGCACCAACAGCCTTTGCCAAATTTGGTAAAATAAATAAATAAATAAACAAACAGTAGTGCAGGTCCTTGTCTTACAATCAAAATATCTGCAAGTTTGATTCTGATTGGATCTGAACTGCAAAAGTTGCATACACATCCAGACAGGCAGAAAGACAGAAAGACCAACAGAGGTGAACACCTACATCCTGCTTGTGCTTTGCACAGTACAGGTTTAACAATTTATTAATAATGAATTAAAGTAAAGGAAATTACACAGACAACTTTTTTTTTCTTTTTCTTTTTTTTTTTTTTTTTTATCTCTGGACAGGCTTTAGAAGGATTTATTTTGGCATATTTTAGTATGTTTAATTTAAATTTATATTTAAATAAAAACATTAGGTCTAATTTTGCCAGATGACAAATGGGGCTTGGCTGTTAGTAAGATATTTATAAAAATAAAGTGATGCATTTTTGTCTAGAGGCAGGTATCCTCTGGAGCGATATTCTCTTATTCCTTGGTTATGACTCACATAGCCTGCAGGTTTTCAGTCAGACATGTCTGGTATTTATTGGTCTCTCTCTGAACCCCCTGTGCTCCCTGTATGTAAACAGCTTTATCACCATTGGAATTTACTGTATGTCAGTCATTCTTTAAGATGTGCATTATGAACACCAAATCCTTCTGTCCTATTAACAAGAAAATTAATCATAATTTTTTTTTCTCAATAAATCCACTTAACGCTTCACTTATCACTGCATCAGTCTACCTTAATTACACTGCAATTTTTGGTTTAATTCAGTAGACAGAGAAAAGTTGGCCAGCGCAGCTTTATTGCCATCATGCCAACAGCAAGAATAAATAAATTCAAACATTCTATCTGCTATGTTTCTGCTAACTATTTGGAAACAATATTGTGCTAAAAAAATTGCAAGGGTGCATTGTCTGTGGAGTCTTACATACTTAACACACTAATAACATTACTACAAAGATAATCACTAATCATACTTCCAAAAGATATTATATCTAAGACATTTCCACCATTTAGCTTCACTGTGAAGAGCAAATGTGATGGAGGATTACATTATGGTACTTTTGTCTACCTGCCCATTCCTCGAAGTCCACTGACTTCATTGAGTTTCTTGCAGGCTTCTGCGACAGAGACATCATCATCATGATCCCTGAGGAGGGCAGGATAAATTACAGGTTATCACACACTCTAATTTCCTGTAAGAGCACATTTCATTATCTTTGTACGATAATGTCCTGTGGGGTCTTTATGGGTCCATGATGTGAGCTCTGTGCAAGCCATAAATTCAGAGCTGGAAGAGATCTGAAATTCTTACAAAGTAAAGTATTAGCATGTACTACAGTCCAAAGCAATCTATTAGGAGCATACGAAACAGATTCATCTGTGTTTGGTAAGAATTTCATGGGCAAATCACAAATAGCTGAATAATGAGTCTTCTAACCATTACATTTTGCAGCATGGCTCAGAATTTTGTGCTATTTTACAAGACCATAACAAGAAAATTAGAGAAAATGGAGCTGAGAGGTCATGGTCAACTTCTCCAAATATAATATTCAACCTTACGTGTTAAAAGAATGAACATAATGCATTAAATACTTCATGATCACTCAGCAATCAGTGCTGCTGTACACCAATCTTACCATATATCAAGATGTAAGAGATCGTTGTGGACGTCATCTATATCACTGTGAAAAACAAGAAAACTGTAAATTAAAATGTCATCTTCATTAGCAAACCCTGAGAGTAAACAGCTCGATCCTTAAATACTCCTTCCACAGTAAACACAGATGACAATGTGTAGAAATGGTTACATAATTGAAACAGTGATGACCCACAGTGTGAAAGAAATGTGTCTGTGAACTGAGCACAACACATACAGCATCGCTCTAGCCCAGCACTGCTGAAAAAGGGTAAAGTGTTGAGCTTACAAGACAAAGTGCTCATCCCAGACTGGATTCAGAGTTTCCGGTTTAACCTCGGTGACCTGAATGCACGTGGCAGCCAACACCTCCTTGGTGCTGGAGCGCTTCTCTAGCTTCTCCTTCCTCTTCCTGAAGCTAAACTTTCTCTCTTTCTTCTCCTCAGACTCCCTGGGGCTCTGGCCCAGCAGGATACCCAGCATGCAGTAGGGGTCGCTATACCCTGGCAGGCCACAGGGAAACAGACAGAAAAGGTTACTGCATGCTCAAACATGCTTTTAATACACTGACGCTGCTTTCACTGCAACAAGAGGAGGAAAGCAATTGCACTTGTTGTTGCCGTCAGTGTCATTTTGAGGTTTAGTGCTGGTCAGCATAATCAGTGTAGCTGGTTGGTAATGTCATGTAATGCTGAAAACTCAACTATAGTTAGTTTATGGACATCAAATGGGTTATGAAATGAACTAAGAAGTTTTAGAGTAAGGTTTATCATAAGCTTTTAAATCCATGTTGTGAAATGAAAAAGGGAAAATGTTGCCTTGTGTATTTCCATGCACAGAACTTATGTTGTTTTCCATTAGAGGAGGTAAATTGATCAGTGACTCACCATTTGCGTCCTTTGCCATCAGATTCTTTGCTTTCATTACAGAAACTCTCAGGGAGAAACTGGCTCGCTGCAACACATTTGCACAGTCTATTCTGTAAACAACTCCAAATGCAACATCCCAAGGCTGAGCATTGAGTACAGTACAATATAGTTTCTTTCACTGCTTAGTTCCAGTGAAGAGAAACTTTCACCTGCATGCACTGTAAATTAAGAATTTGTGTGTGTCCAAAAAAAAAAAAAAATCAATTCCTTTTTTCTTCATATTGGCTGCACACAGGCGTTACATGTCTCCAGGTAGAAAGAGCTCACTGTGCAACCAAAGGTGAAGGAGAGAAAACTTTTTTTATGTACAATATTTTTCACACAGGTCACAATCTTTCAAGGGGTCCAGAAAAATAGCCTGGCAATTCATACAGTGACATTTGAAAATCCCCTGGCATTCAAGTTAAACACAAGTAATCACACACAATCATAATCATATCGGGTTTTCAGATATTACAGGCTTTACAACTTGTGACTGTGAGGCGAATCTCCCCAACGGTGTCAGCATTTTCTATATTGCGACTTTCACTGTCTTACTACTGTACACACTATGGAAATCCAATATATACAAGGTACTACATCTAGTATTTTAAATCTGAATAATTATCATTAGTGTAATAGCCACAAATAAAGCCACCACCAAGAAAATTGGCAGCCTCTACCTGCCTCTACACCATTTTCCAATGTGTGACACTTGGATGGATTTCATGTGAATTTTGTTTTACTGCTTTATGGAACAAAACAGGAACCCTTTTACTTAACATGTATTATACTACTTTATTCCAGTTATACTATTCTAATAGCACAGTTTAAACATCCCACTAGTTTCTGTCATCTAACATTCACTGTAATCAAGAGCTGTTTATGACTCACATCCTTCTTGCTCTTCAAAACAAAGGAAGGCAGAAAGACACCAGGGAGGGGGGAACGGGAGGGGGGAGAAGGAGCAGCATCCTCCTTCCACCGGGGAGCAACAGGGCTTGTGAACAATGTGGTCTTCATTTTGACAAACACATAATGCTACACATGGCATCTTTACTGTAAGAATAGGGGTCACTTTTCACCAAAGGTGGGTATTTCATATTGAAACAAAACAAGCTGAGTGAAGTAAAATTGGAAAACACAAAGGAATACAGTGTTGGCATATGTGTCTCTATGAATCTGTCTCAGCTGCAACAATATGATGCCATAGTGATAATACATATAAAAGATGTTAGGATAATATATTTAAGTAGTAAAATGTGTTATCTTACCTTGGATTCTTGGACTTTTTGGAGGGTGATATCATGCTCCTCCTCGCCCATGTCAAACACCTTGGAGAATTGGCCAAACAACAAAAAACGTTTTTTTGCAACAAAAGCTGCTATCACAAGTCTGGAAACAGTCTTATTGTTGCAATTGTGACTACAAGCTTAAGGGATCACAGCTAAACTTCATAAAGCTCCCCAAAGCCCACAAAAAACAGCAGAATCTCCTTTTCAGACTTGTGCCCTGAAGGAGAGGGCAACGCAGGTTCTTTATCATTAAACGAAAATAAAAATGAGTCCCTGCCAGCACCTTAACAGCTGGGGACAGGTGCCACCCACCTCAAAGAGAGCCATCAAAAAGAGGCTCAAACTTTAGAGTGACAGCGTCTGAATAAATGTAATATCACAGCTGAATATCAACACACGGTGTGTTTGGGCTTTGATGTTTAATCAGGTCTGAGCCAAGAGCATCTGCTCAGATTCATACAGCAGTCTCACAGCAAAAATGGCTCTCTGTGAGTCTAACATCAATATTATGTCTTAGAGGGGCTTAGGAACTGGAATTAAAGAAGGATTTCTTTTTGATGTGTCCTTGGACAATGATCAATTAAAATTCCAAATTCACTCCTCTTGTGCCATTTAATTTGTCCTTGGTGGGAAAGAAGAGGATTGGATCTGAAAATGTGTGTGTCTGTGCATAGTCTCAGATAGATAGATAGATAGATAGATAGATAGATAGATAGATAGATAGATAGATAGTTGGAAACCAGCTG
The DNA here is from genome assembly GCA_900302535.1 of Neoniphon sammara. Lineage (NCBI taxonomy): Eukaryota > Metazoa > Chordata > Actinopteri > Holocentriformes > Holocentridae > Neoniphon > Neoniphon sammara. The sequence goes on from OMKZ01042361.1 coordinate 54,959, forward strand.
TACCTTAAGAAGATAAGTGAATATGTCTTCTTCACTTTTCACATATTCTGGTGAAGCCACTCCCACCCGGTTGACTACTGTGTACACAGCCTCCTCATAAAGCAGGTCCAGCTGCAGAAAACACACTCCACTTAGTCATGATCATTTTTCCTACATGTTCTCTGCTCTGAGGCACATACAAAAAATAGATCACTGTGTCTGGATTCCTTCTGTTGTGATTTGAAATCCATTTTCTCTCACAAAATACAATGAAAACAGAAAAGCTGAGGCGACTAACCTCTCTCCTGCTGATTCTGTCTGGGATAAAGGCTTGGTCGACCTGCTCTGTGGGTGGTGGCACAGTGCTGGCCCCTCGTTGGCACTATGGACACAGAGAGAGTTTAGCCTACGCAAAAACCTCCCTGTCTTAAGGCTGTGTTGACTGAGGGCTGGAGAGAGTGAGCTCAGGTCACAGCAGGGCATTATTGATGGCAAACCCTTAGCTCTCAATCATAGGACACAATCACTTGGAAGTATTATTGATTTTCTTTAGACTGGCCTCACATCCACTTTTATCAGTGCAGCTGCATAAAAAAGACAAGCACAGAAAGTAATTCCAAGATGAAATCCACCAAGTGAAATTTGCGTTTAAAAATGACAGGTAGCTCAAAAAATTCTGGTAGTTTTTAAAGGATTATAGATAACTCAAGATCTTGGGTGACAGTATGACTTGCAAACTTCTTTTACTATGCTTTTAAATATCTATTTTACTACACGTTCAGCATTGTACACATGAACTGCCGAAGCACTCTCTCAAAAACATCTCAATCAAGAGCCATCATTATTTCTGCGTGGGCAGCGAGGGGACTGAGGAAAGCCATCGAGAGCAGCTTGTGACAGCTGAACTTCCAGTCTTTCAAGCATTCATCTCAACCTTTTTCCTTCTGTCTACACACGTCACACTGGGCACAGTAGTGGGTTGAATGACAGCATTTGTGTGCACCCATCGGCCATAGAGGAGGGGGGTGGAACGCTGGCAGGCCTATTTGCTATGTTTATGTAAAACATGCTTCCAGTGTAACAGAAGGAAAGGTGGAAGGAGGGTTGGTGGGGGGGTGTTACCTCAGCCTGGGCAGCCCGCAGCATCTTGTCCTGTTTCTGCAGGATGGCAGTCATACGCTCAAAGAACATGATGCTCTCCTCTGAAACCCTGCAGAGCAAAGGAAACCACAAATCTCTGAAAATATCTAATCAAAATCACAGCTTCATTTTTGATGTGGGTATAAATCACACATGGGGTTCATATAGGGTTTGTGAGGTTATCCCCCCACCAGAAGGGCTTGATTCCCCTGTTCAAGAAGAAAAGAGAATCAGAATAAATTGTGAAAGATTAATAAAGTACATCATAAAGATTTCATTAGCAAAAACAGATGTCTTCAATTATATTCATGTCTATAAACCATGTATTTTTTTTATTTTTTTTTAACCAGTTAATACCAAATAAGAAATAATACTAGCAGACTAATCCAGAAGCAATATTGGCTTTTACAACAAATTTTTTGATCTTCTCTGTTTTTGCAAATGAACTCCTCATATATATCACTGTGCATGCTGGTTGCAAGATTAGCTCTATGTTGACTATATGACATCATTTAAAAGAAACAGTCAAACTACTGATAGCATTGATATTATGTGAAGACAGTGGAATTCAGTGACATTAGTGGGATCACACTGCAACAGATTCTATTTTTTGCTAAAACGGCTGTATTGCATGATGTTCTTATCAATACCGAACAAAGACCTGAACTGCAGGTCTTTGTATTGATAAGAATGGCCTCCCTTTAACTGCTTCTTTTCCCACGGGCTAAAAAGGCAAAAACAGATGTGAAGGACGCATTAATCTACTATAATGAGCTGGGATCTGTGGAAAATGCAAATGATATTTTCTGTTTCCTCCGGGTGTGAGAGAGTGAATCCCTGGACTCCTGCCATTTGATGATTTCACAGCCCCTGTTGTCATGGTGACAGAGGCACATTCAGGAAGGGAGTAGCTGGCTAAACACCTTGGGAATCCCCTATACCCCCCAACCCCACTGCACACGCATGCACACACACGCACGCACGCACGCACGCACACACACACACACACACACACAACCCCAAACTCACTGACCATCCTCCTGTCTCCTTGCAGAAAGCACTAGAGTGTTTTGCAGTGAGCTGTAACAAAACCATCAAGATCAGTGATACTGTCTGGTCTGCCTGTCTCCCCCATTGCCCAGCCTCTGTCTCCATCCTGTCTCTTGCCCAACCCTGTCAAATTATGCAGACGAGCTGTCCACATAGGCCCCTGTCACGCTCTTATATTAGCACTGTTGCATCACAGCAGGCGTATGGCATTCCATCCCAGCACCCACTGACTCTCCCCATGGTGGCAGAGCGGATGGCAAACCCCTGAGGTATTGATGAAGACTAATGGCAGCCATGCAGGGAGGGCTGGGCTGGTCTCCACTGACACCGAGCACAATAAAAGCTTGAGCGGTGGAAGCGTTCAGTTACACTAATGTCCAGTTTGGCGGCTGAAATGTTCAATCTTCCTTTATCATTGGCTGGCTCACTGCAAAGTATATTCTTCACTGGTAAACAGAGAAAAAATAGAGTACCACATATCCAAGATCTTCATAAGGCATGATCTCTAGGTGTTCCCTGTATTCCCACAAAAAAACAGACTTCATCCTTTCATTTGTTAACTGTAAATCTAATTTTTAATCTTCATGTTGATATTTGTTTGCCAGTGAAACTGTAACCGCTGTAAAGGGAATATCGCCCTCTAAATCCAAATTTGTTCTTCTTACATCAGTCTCCTCAGTCAATATCTATTTTGCTCCCCCAAAGCTTGAAATCACAAACAAAGTCTGTAATCTGTGACTGGTTCAAGAAACAAAGCCTGTTCCACTAAAAACAGATTGCAGGCTGCTTTTGTGGGCTTTTAGGGCATCTGCAGTTTTACTAATATCTTTGTTACCTTGTGCTTCAAAAAATTTGAAACAATAAATTCTGTCAGTGTCTCCTTACAGTCCTCCTGGGCATTTTCACTGTGTCCAGGAATCTGCCTCACATGTTGTGTCAGTTTAACAGCTTGAAGATCTGTCAAGAGAGTCTGGGCTCTTTTGTTTCTAGCTTTGGGAGAGACCTGTTTATGTGCAGAGATACAGACTGAATGAACCAAATTCAGCTCATTCTGATTTGATAGAAAAAAAACAAATGATACCAATATCCTACAGTCTCTCTCTCTCTCTCTCGTTTCCCACTGTCTCTCTATCTCTCTCATACTCGCGCCACATAGCTGGAATAACAATCTCGTTTTATGTTGCTAGGAAACAGGTTCTTTTTATACAGTGCTTTAGTTTTATTCTAATTTATTTTCAGAATTCATTCAAAGGCTTCAATTAAGTTTTCCTGTCTGGAGTGGAAATCAGCGGAACATAAATAAAAACACAAATGTTCTCAACCCCTTGTGTCTGTGAAAAAAATTTATTTAAACAGCACTAATTGCCAGTGTGAAGGCCACAGTGACACCTCACTGCGAACTCGGGATGATGAAATGGATAAATACAGCTGCAGGACTGCTCCATGAAACATAATGTGACATTTGTATGCATTCTGATAAAGTAGAAGTATTTTCTAATTTGGCTTAACACTGAATAATAGAGCCCTACAGCTCATATTATAACTTGGCATCTACAAATGTTACAGATACAAAGACTGTGGAATGGATAGTAGGATCACAACACTCCTTTGAGTGATGTGTGAATGAAATAGCAGCCTCCCAACTGGGACTACTTGGTATAGAGTCATATAGAGTTGAAACACTTCTCCTTCAAACTTGACAGCACTGCTCTCTTCTTCATGACACTGGTTGTTTTGTAGTTTAATACATTTAAGCCAGGCAACTACAATGTAAAGCTCCGACCAGGTGCCAATTCCAATTTGTCAGAAGTGGGTGGTGCTACTGCACCGGTTGGTAGCGAATTGGTGGTTTTGCTACCAAAGAGAAGAAGAGTGGTTTGTTTTGGTTTATTAGGGTGTGGCACAGACAATTGAGAATACTTAGGGTTGGTTATGGTGAAGATTAGGCCTACACATCCATAGACTTTTGGAGAAAAAGCGCACTTGGGCTTTTTCTTCTGCTTGTGTCATGAGGCCAGGGAGAAATGGATCATACATATGGATCATATCAATACCACAGCAGGAGCAAATGAGCGAGAAACACTGCTGAAGAAATGAAAATATATAAAAAAACATTTTGAGGGTGGTGCTTTGCAAATTTCATGGTAATCCGCCAAATACATTTTGAGATATCGAATTTGACATTTTGGCCAAAGGATGGTGCTAGAGAAAAGATGATGATGGGGTCATCAAAATCAAAAAGAATTTTCCTATGGGGAGCATGAATGCGCCCACCAAATATCATAGCAATCCACTACTTACATTTAATGATATCTTGTGCGAAAGTTGACATTTTGGCCTGAGGGTGGTGCTACAGGAAAGGTCATACGGTCAATGTTAACAGCATTCATCCTCTGGGGAGCATGAATGTGCTTTGAAATTTCATGGCGATGGCATAGATTTTTACATAGCAAATTTTACAGTTTGGCCAAGGCGGGGCACAAGAAGAAATGTGACGGTGACATCAAAATTGATAGGGTTCATTCTCTGGGGAACATAAAAGGGCATATCAAAATTAATGGCAATCTGCCTGATAAATTTCAAAATGTATTGTCTTAGAGGTAAATGTTGAACAGATGAAGACATGGACGGACCAATGGACCAACTGACTGACAGTCCATCTGAGCAATAAGGTCGTCCTGATGCCTCCGCCTGTCAGCAGGTTAAAAAGGAAGAGTGCTACTATAGACAGAGATGGCAGCAAATCATTAACAACAAAAGAATACAAATTCAAATACATATTCCTGTGGGAATATTGTGAGGTCTATGGCATAATAATGGACTGACCTGTCAAGTGCCTATTTCCACAATGACAGTGTCGTGTGCATTGACATACAATTAATAACCATCATGCATAGAGGTAAATGCATTATTTGCTAAAATTAATCAAGAAGTTGATCTCCAGCGTATTAATCTGTGCTCTGAAAGCTCAGGTCTGACAGTCATCAGGGTGACTACGAGGTCAGAAACTGTGGATAATGCACGCTGAATCTACCCTGCCTCATTTGCAAATTCTTAATTAAAGTGAGCGTGCAGGCGGGTCACTGGGGGTCTGGATGGATAACGAAAGAGATGAAACAGCCTGCTCCTAATGATGGGCGGTCAGCAACGTCTCCTCAGTCTACTTCCGTGGCTGATGGCTCAGTGGGAAGGCTGCAGCACCAGGGATGCTGGCAGAGGAATAGAGAAAAGGTGACATGCTGATGGTTCACAATAAATTAAATTAAAAAATGATCAGATAAAATAAAGAGAATTATGATCCCTGTGGGCAAATTGGCCTGTTGCAGCAGCAGATAATAGAATACACCAAAGAAAAATGTTATTTATAGAAGATAGGGGACATCAAACATAATGTAGCCAACAGTTACAACACCCAAACATGTTACGAAGAAATACATGAACGAAAGATATGAAAATATTGTAATTACAGCATTTAAGCAGAGCATGTAAACATACAGCAGTAAAACACACTGAGACTGAAATATCAATGAAAAATGTACATGAAATAAAAACAAAACACACAAATTCAAAACAGTACTTTGAAGGTCTGGTATCGGTCTTTCAAATACAAAGTCGATCAATGCTCAGCACAGCACCACATATTTTCTTCCATGTTTAAAATAGACATTCCCATCATTACCAATAGAATTTCACATTTTGGGAGCAGTCTGTGTTTCGGTTGCTATAGAAACCTCAGGTTCACTCTATTACTTTTGGCTTTGACATCAGATGTACCTCCTGAATAAGACTGAAAATCATCTGGTTGGTTTTACCTGTGCCGTTAGATTTGCTCCTACCTTTTGCTTTCTAAAATCTACAGACATAATTTTTATAAGCTAACCTAAAATCATTAAGATGAAATACTGTCTGTCCTGCTTTGTGTTGCAGCGAGATAGGATATCTTTATCATTCAACAGCAGTTTGCTGGTAAAACTGCAGACTAATATATTAAAGAAGATGTGGACAATAAAACAATACGTTGTAAATGATACATTACTAATAGGAACGCTTGTGATGTCCTTAGAGCCTGACTGTGCATGTAGTAGTGTGGCTGATGAGTCCTTAGGGAGAAGCAGCTTGTTCAAGGCCTGCTAATGACAAGTCCCAACTCTGGAATAAATGCCAGCCACATTCAAGCATTGTGTCTGACAAGAAATTATGGCCTGTAGCTTCAACAGGACTGCCAATGGAGACCTTAACAAATGACTAACAGACATGAATTATTGCTCATGCGCTAACGCAGCCTTTTGAAAGGATGCCATTATCTTTCTGGGCTCCAATGACTGCACTTCTAAAAATCCTCATTACGGAAGCCATTACTTGTTCTCAATTGTGACAATCATACAAACAATCTATTGCCAGCCGAAGCAAGGTTACATGACAATAACCACCGTTGCACACAATAGTTTAAATATGATCCCTCTCAGATCAATGCAGTGGTCTGATTTCTTCTTGAGAGATAAAAACAAACAAACAAACAAACAAAATATGGCACTTTTGTTGAACTATTAACATACAAATACACAGTTCCTGCCTCAGTACCTTTCACACTGACTTTAAAAATTGGAATATGTTTTTTGTTTGTACCTGGTGCTTCATACATGTAAGATCTAGTAGCTGACTGACTTGTCACCTAAAGGCAAAAACAGCCTCCAGACAACCAGACTGAAGTCCACATTACAGCACACTCCTAACATTGTAAAATACAACCTCCTGCTGGCCAGTATGCCCAGGAGGGCTTAAATTTCCAAGCAGTGATACATTTTCACCAAGCAAAACCCAGCAATAACTGGCAAAAGCACACAATGATGTACACTGAAATAACCGGTAAATCTGATAAAATATAGACCATGATAGAGAACCATACTCAAAGTTTCCACAAGTTTCCACAAAATTCAACAAATGGTACATCTTTGAAATAACTCCAACCCTCTTACATTGTGTGCAAGTGTATGTATACACACCACTGAGCACTTGCTAAACAGAGTAGACTAAAAAGTGTTCAGTGGAACTACATACTATAAAATGATCATTTGATTCCAAATATTTCCAAGTAACTGGACTATAATGGCCATTGTTAAACAGCCTAATATTTATTATGGGGACATAATTATTTGCTGATGTGAAATCGATGGTTTTAAAATCATGCATTCACAAAATGCAGGACTTTCACACGTGACATCAGTGTTTGATTCCCGAGGTAAGCGAGACCAGTGCTCATTGAGACCAGTGTTTCCTTTTCATTTTGCTTGTTTCTGCATGTTTATCATTGTCACCATGACGACGATGGTCCTTACCCTATTCTTAACCCTAACCTTTTCCTAAACTTAACCAAGTAGTTTTGGTGCTTAAACTAAACCAAACTGAAACTGTTTTGAGTGTTGTCTGTGTGCATGTGCTACAGCTTTAGGAAACTGTGCTATGAATAGTCTTCTGTGGGTCATATTTGAGGGTACGACCAGTGCGACCAGTGTGGTCATATGGGTTGGAGGGTGTGCTGGTTTTACTACGTTGAGCCCCTAGTGTTAGGGCTTTATGTCGCCCCCTGGAGGTGGCCTTAGATAATATCTCCTTATATAGATCTCTGCTATAACTCAGTGGTCCTAACATAGCCTTAGTGAGTCCTTGAAACACTTCAAGCGGAACTAATTCTTACAGGACTGTGAATTATAATCAAAGCACGTAATCATACCACTGTATTGACTGTGACAGCAGGACATTTTCTGCAGTTTTTCTAATCTGAAATTAGTATTTTGGTAATTAGTATTTGAGTGTTTTGTTTTCTACTGGAAGGCTACAGGCCAAACTTGCACTTGTAACTCAGTGCTCTTATTCTAATGTAGCTTATATGTTTAAATACTTGAAACACATAAAGTATTTGGATGTGCTGACTGGGATATCTGTTTTTGCGGTGGTATTAGGCAGAAACGTGGAATTTCACTGGTGCTGTTATCGGCTACAAAAACCTCTAGTATCATGACACACTCACCACCGGGTGCCAGTGACTCACCTGTGAGGTAAGGGGTCGGGACAGTGTGTGAGAGGACTGCTGGCAGAGGGTGGCGGCTCCCTCCTGCTCCTCAGCGACTGGCTTCTCTGCACCTGCCGCAGCACACTACTCTTCAGGTCAAGCAGCGTTGTCATTTTTTTTTATTTTCACTGCCTGTATGGACACACAGAGCAAATACACTCAGAGACTTGCTGAGAATGGTGTCACGCTGGTGGTGTTATTGCAGCCCATGACTGAAAACCTGAAAGAATAACTCGCTACTTAGAAAAGCCTCTGTTGTTTTACAGTGTGGGTCTTGTGTAATGTTGCATGAGTCAATAACAGATTTCATTTCAGTTTAAAAAATAAATTCAGTTGTTGCGCTATGATTATAAAGCAGTTGCTTCTAGCAATACAGTCTGGGGTATTCTTTTAGTTTAATCAGCTGCTTAATCACCCCCCAGCTCTCTTAACATAATTATACTCTTCCTCAGCAGAAGGTGTGTTCTATTTCTGTCTGGTCCAGACTGATGCCCCAGGCTGTGCAATTTATCTTTTTACTTTGGTCAGTTCATAGTCAATCAACCTTAATTTAGGCGCCACATATTGTACAAAATCTGCAATTCAAGAGGCTTCACAGTGTTGAAACTCACTGAGAAATATCAGTGTTATAAAAACTGTTGCATACATTTATATCTGTGAGATGAAACAGAAAAAGCAGTGCTATCTTTAAAGTCACAGCATTCTGAGAGTTTTCTGATTCCTTTACGTGACGTATTTCCTGTTTAGACAGGGTGGGGCTTAAGGTGGAGGGATTTTTCAAAAGTATAAACCAATATCAGTTAGGTAGAGGAAGGCATTTTTATTTGATAGGAAGGGCGGAAGGGAGGACTTCCGTAATATAACCCTAACCCTATGGTTTAAATATTTACTGGAACCAATAATAGAGAAAACTATAAGACAAATCTAATGGCTCTGCTGAACAGCACAAAAACAGCACAGATGTTCAGGTCAAAAGACAGAATTTCAAAGGGATCATAAACACTAATAAATGTATTTATTATTGTTATTTTGAAATGTTAGCTCGTAACTGTGTTGTCTGAGATACAAGACAATAATACAAGGCATTACATCCACATGTGAGTGCATATGCTGAACAGCCTATTTGAAAGCACCATACTGGTCCAGTATATGCTTTGGTACCTTAAAAGTCAAAGTTAACTTATTCCAGTTCACTCCCATTCATGTACAAAAGAAATCTGCTCTGTGAAACATAAAAATTGCTACACAAAAGTAATGTGAATATTTGGTCAATTTGTACTAAATCTGTACTAAAATTACTGTAAATCTATTAAAATTGGCGTACTTGAAAATAACTTTTTTCTAGGCACATTCAAATTTGCTCAGCTGCTTT